>JAUCMR010025013.1:15357-29593 GCA_032357425.1 Enteromius argenteus | reverse complement strand
GAGCTTCAAGAGGTAGTCACCTGAAATGGTTTTCACTTCACAGGTGTGCCTTATCAGGGTTAATTAGTGGAATTTCTGGCTTTATCAATGGGGTTGGGACCATCAGTTGTGTTGTGTACTGTACATAATAAATATACACAGTGCACACACGTATATTATGTAAACAATAACTTTTACTTTGGATGCAATTAATCACGATCGACAGCATTATATATATTATATGTGTGTGTGTGTATACATATATGTATACATATATACTACAGTTCTGAGTTAAGCGTTATAAAAATGAGAACAAGACACAACACGTGCATTTTCACATGAAGATCTTCCGGAACAAAACATGACACACTTCACATATGAATGCTCAGACTTCACAGCAGAAGTGTCACCGTCCACAGCTGCTTCTCGTCTGATATTCTAGTCACAGTCTGTTAAGAGTACAGCGGTCACGTCAAACACAACCCACCTGCAGTGCACCACGATGGGTCCAGCGAACGACGGGTTCACCTGCTTCACCTTCTTCAGGAACTTCAGCATGCCTATGGGCGAGAAGGGAACGCCGAAGTCTGGCCAGCTGGTGAAGTGAAGCTGCGTGACCAGACGAGGTGTTTTACTGCCATCGCTGGCCTGCTGTGGTGGACACAGAGACGGGTGAGAGCGGGGTGACACAGGAAACAACACACACTTCAGCAAAGCAACCACAGATGCAAAATTAACAAAGAAAATACCCTACTACACCATCATACACATCTAACAGCATTAGACATTATATCTCCAGCTTGTGTTCAGACTTACATATTGCACACAGAATTTGCGTATGGTGTAGTCCACCAGAGCTGTGAAGTCTTCCACAGCAACACGAATGTTACCGTACGTCCAGCATCCCTGATCCGGCCAATACTGATAACATTTATCCTGCAGGGAAAAACACAGCACATTTATACGACCAGTTCCCATCCGTTCACTTTATATCTCACTTCTTTTTTTTTTTTTTTTTCTTAAAAAAATGTATTTGATATATATTTATTTTAAGAAAAATAAAAAGAGGAAGAATATAAATGAAGCTAATAAAATTGCACAGCCAAATTTTAGCTGCTAATAGTCAGCAATTTCTTAGTTCCTTTTTTAATTGTATTAATATTAGAATAAATTGGTGTTTTTTTATTGAATAAATGTAATTCTAAATAAATACATTAAATAAGTTATTTTAGTATATTTCTCCATTAATTTTTTATTTTGTTTTATTTTCACGAATAAATAAACAAATAAAATATGTATAAATATTTTATGTCTTTCTTTCAGCTTTTTATATATAAAACATTTTATGTATTTATAATAAATACATAAATAAACATTATAGCTATACTATATTTGTGCTACTAAATAAACTTTAGTAGCACAAATATAGTAATTTTTTGTGTATTTCTTATTTTCTTTTTTTAATTGTATTAATATTAGAATAAATAGATTTTTTTAATAAAGGTAATTAAAAAATAAATACATTAAATAAGCTATTTTAATTTATTTTTCCATTAATTTTTTATCTTGTTTTATTTTTCATTAATAAATAAATGAATAAAAATCCAGCCAACCTGCATGGCATTATGT
Source organism: Enteromius argenteus (assembly GCA_032357425.1). Taxonomy (NCBI): domain Eukaryota; kingdom Metazoa; phylum Chordata; class Actinopteri; order Cypriniformes; family Cyprinidae; genus Enteromius; species Enteromius argenteus. Next base: position 27,985 of record JAUCMR010025013.1, on the reverse strand, counting down.
TCAATTCTTTCTTTTGTAATTTTATTAATACTAAAACAAATATTTTTGTACTTGTATTAAGTAAATGTACTTAGAAATTAATAATTGCATGTAAATGAATGAATGAAAAGCAGCTAACCTGCACTGCTTTGGTAGAAATAAAATATAGCTGTTAAAATAGTTACAGTAGTATTATTTTATTTTATTTTATTTCCTAATTTATGTCTTTCTTTCACAGCTTTTTACATTTAAAATACATAAATAAACAAACTTTAATGGCACAAATATAGCTGCTAATAGTTACCATTATTATATTCAATATCTTTAGATAGATAGATAGATAGATAGATAGATAGACAGACAGACAGACAGAGTCACCCAAACTGCAAACAAAAGACAAGAAAACAGTGACATGAACATCTTCTGCTAATCATTCTAACACAGAGAACACAACACAAGGTCAAAAAATCTGACTCTGTAGATAAACATAAACAGATTACATGCCAATGGTGTAGAGTAAATCAGTCCGGCACTGCACTGAGCAGCTGTAAGTGCATTAGAGGAGTAAGGGTGACTTCTAAGACACCATGATGTTAATCTGAGCTCTTAAAACAGTCTGTCTGTCAATCAGCATTATCCAGCCCAAGAGCGCAGGTTAAATCTCTCTTAATGAGAGTTTGCTGACTAATTAGGTTAAAGCCGGAGAGAGCTTTATCAGCCATTATTAAAATCATCGATTCCAAGCCCGACCCAAAGCTGATTTTAATCTCCTCGCTGTTCTGTGTCTTATTGATTCGTCTTTCTAGAGACGCTCATGGCCGTGATGGAGAGGAGAGAAAGACGAGTCCTGTGACATCTGAACAACATAGACGATCGAAATGGAAACACTTGTGGCTTATTACAGAAGAACATCAACAAATCAGGTTTACTGGAAGGCACTGAAGTAAAATCAAATATCATTTAGTGGGTCTTTAGTGATTTTATTTGCATACCAGTGCTTTTATAAACTATGTGAAATAAGTATGAACACTGTGAAACAAATTTAAAAAATAATAATTTAAATTATAATAAAAATAAAATAATAAAAATATTTGTATGTGTGTGTACTGTATGTGTTGGGGTCTTTATTGTAGGTTGTCAAACACTACAATATTAAATCTTCTGAATCATCTAAGAAGAGTCACTGCTTCTTTATTTAGTTGACATTGTCAAAGGGTGTTTTTAGTTGCTGTGCTTTTTTTGTTTTTTTTGCAGCATTGAAAAAAATTTAGGGAATAAGAAGCACAAATAGCGATAAATACTACTACTAAACACACTAACTAAATAATGAACAATACTATTTAACAGACCAGAACATACCTCTTTTCTCTCTTTCAGATTAGTTAGCATTACAATAGTTGCTGATTTCTGTTCCCATATCATTCTCCAGAAGTCTGCGACCGTGTCTTGTTTCGGACCTGAAACGCAGAGATCATCTTATAATATCTACTGAAACTCTTGTCAGTATATGAATGCTCACTAAATCTTATTTTTACATTTAGATGCACTGACCTTGTGCTGCTATGAACTTATTCTTATCTGTATAACCCTGGAAAGAAAAAAGAACTAGATTATGAAACCAACGTTTAAATGCAAACGGGGTGCATATATTTTGTTTCACTAAATGATGCATGCATATGAATACTGATACATTGAATTTTCTCAGTGCACTGATGCATTTCTGCAGCTTTGCAAATCACTTACATCGATATATGATGCATTGATATAATCTGAGCATGGGACTCCATCCATCTGTGTTAAGATCACTCTGGAATGGTCATCTGGATAACGGGAAAGACCAAAATATGTTTATTTCTGCACATAATCACATATTTGATTGCTTCTTCTCAAGCCCTGATGGAAAAAGTTTACAAGACAAAAGCTTTTAAAAATGAGAAATAAAAGCAAAAATTGAAATGCCATGGATGTGGGCGTAAGGAACTGAAAGTGGTTGGTGTTTTATTTAGAGAAGTTTTGTTAGAAGTGTGAGGGTGACAGCAGTAAAACTTCAGTCTGATATCACCCAAAACCAACATGTGGGCAACAACAGCATAGCAACAGAGCATCAAAACATGCCCAGCACCAGCAGTGTTGGCCATGTTACTTTAAAAAAGTAATTAGTTACTTCCCACAAATAGTAACTGAGTTACACTGCCCTCCAAAAGCTTGGAAACACCCTAGAAAAGTGTGGTTTTGGACAAAATTAGCATTTTTCATTTGTGCTATAATTTTGTGCATGTTTTATTACATAAACAGTTACATTTTCGCTTCATCACAATATCCAGCATTAGCAGCTATTGCAGCTCTGCATAATCTGGGCATCCGAGCTGTCAGTTTATTCAAACATTGACTTGATATATTACTCCAAGCCTCCTGAAGGATTGATTCACACTGGATGGTCACTTCTTACAGACAACACAGCCCAGTTCCTCCCATAGTAGCTCAACTTTGCCATTATTATGTAATCAAAATGAAAATTATTATTGCTGGTCTTCAATGATTATGTCAAGTTACTTTAATGTACAGTATTTGCACCAAAAATGATATGAATTTCTGCTGATGTCATCCAAAAACACACTTTTGGAGGGCAGTGTACATCTTTATAAAAGTAACTGATTACCAGAGAAAGTAACTATTTAAATATGTCAAATAACTTGGATGTCCCCAATATAAATATGTTAAATTAATGAAAAGGACACTACATAGAATAAATTATTATCAATTACAATCCACGCTATTTTAATGTTTCTGTGGGACAATGTGAGAGACACCTATCAAATCCAATATATTACCGTAAATACAATTAACTCTCTATGGACAGCTTGGGAATAGAATCGCCATTGTATTTTTATAGCATTATAAATGATATGTGTATTTGTGTTTCTATAAAAAGGGGGGGAAACTGAAAAAAAAATAACACCATTAGTAACACCGTTTATTTAACGCCGTTATAACCATCACTTCTATATAGTTGTTTTTTTTTGTTTGTTTGTTCTCCAAGAAAATTCATTCTAATTCTGATTTTGTACCAAAATCCTGTGAATTGTTGTTGTTTATTTTGTTTTTTTGAATTCCTAATAGATTTTTTTTATATATATGTTTTTGTTGTTTTATTCTTATCGTAGGTTGTATAATATGAAATACTCATCTTCTGAATCATCTAAGAAAAGTCGACTGTTTCAGCATTTAAAAACAAAAATGCAAGAAACCTGTTTTGTTTAAAAAGACATATAAAAGGAATAAAAGTACAAATAGCAATAAATACTACTACTAAACACACTAACTAAATAATGAACAATACTATTTATACCTGTAGTTAACTGAGACCAAACAGCCATAACTGTATATAGTTATGTTTTTTTGTTGTTGTTGTTTATTGTATATTCTCCAAAAAGTTCTGATTTTGTACCAAAATCCTGTAATTTTTTTTATGTCATTTGCAATGTTTTTATTGTTGTTGTTGTTGATTTTTTGCATTTATTTGCCTTAATTTGGGGTGTGTGTGTGATTATTTATTGCAACTTAATTTCTGTGCATTGTGGGTGATTTTGTGATGTTATTTGACAAATGTAATATATATATATATATATATATATATATATATATATATACACACACACACAGGACAACAGACATCCTGTGTGTGACTCATTTTCATTTTTGTGTGTTAATATAGTCCATGTGAAAAGAGGTGAGATGAAAGGTATTTAAATGCCATTTGATGTCCTGAAATACACTGAGCATCTCACAAATGTTAAAATAACTGTCTATAAGCAGAGGCCGACAGTAGTGAAGTACATTTATTTAGAGTATTGAACTTTGTACACTTTTGAGTATCTGTAATTTACTTGAGTTTTATTTTTTCTGGAAACTTATGACTTTAACTTCAATACATTTGAAACACAAATATCGTACTTTTCACTCCACTACATTTTTACAAAGGTCCTTAAAGTAAAAAGTCGTTTCAGCTTTAAAGACAGTGGGTGTTTTTTGTTTTTTTCTTCTCTAAATGTGATTTTACAGGTGATAGACAGCCTCTCAGTGATAAGAGACAGTATCATTGTTTTCAAAACATAATGTCTACATGTAAAGCAGTGTTGCTTTTGGGTAGTTATGGTTGTGTAGTTGAATTAGCAGTTTGGATTATTTGTTTTTTTATTTTATTTTTTCTGATTAAAGAAATTTCACTGTACACTTGATTCAAATGTGGATGAATGAATACACCTTGATTTATGTACACACTGCTACAGCGTAAGAACACTACCATGCTGTTTTGCGATGGAGGGTAGGACTGTTAAATAAAGAAAAGATTATGACTGTCCTAAAGTAATTTTTTCCAAAAATATGTTCAGTTGTTTAATTTCTAAAAAGCTCTTAAAAGCTCTTTATTACACAGATATTCAGTAGGTTGCATCAGAGGCATAAGGTATTGTAAGTATAACATACAACATACAGCAAAACTGAAGTTACATGGAATGTTTTACTAATGTTTTTACCATGTTTCTGGATCTGGAATCACTTCAGTTGTATTGCTGTCTATGAAGGGTCAGATAGCTCTCTGATATCATCAAAAATATCTTAATTTGTGTTCCGAAGATGAACGAAGGTCTTACGGGTTTGGAATGACATGAGGCTTTTTTTTGGGGTGAACTAACCCTTTAAGTACTTTTAAAAGCAAGTACTTCTATAAAAATTTGTGTTTACAACTTTCACTTGTAATGGAGTAATATTTGACCAGTAGTATCTATACTTTTACTCAAGTAATGGATTCGGGTAGTTTGTCAGCCTCTGTCTATAAGTCAATATGAAGAAACAAATGATACTTTGCATGAAAAAAGATGAAGGCTATTCTTTTTTAATCTACAATTTTCTTTAATATTAAAGAATCTCCTGATTACAACAGTGAACATCATTCTGTTTCTTTTTTTCTTTTTGTATTAATATATGCTTACATTACTAACTAGGATTATGTATTAAATAATGCATCATTAAATATTTTTGTGCTTAATTTGTGCTTAATAACGTAAAAGCCTCATTTTATTATATTACATGTATATGTGTGACAAATAAAACAAATAAAAAGAGAGGGAACTCTTACAGGGTAAAATGTTTGGATATCTGTTCTTCTCCTTGTTTTCCTCTTTATTGGCCTCTTCACATGTCCCTTGAGTCGAACCCCCTGGTAATGACTGTAAACAATACAAATCACACATGTCAACACCAAACCAATACCATACCTCCATAATCTTATATGCCAAGTCAAATAGATCTTTATTAGGATTTGAGACTGTCAGGGAATAACAGATGCTGTACGTTTTTACAATTAAAAGCATTTCATAAATTAAATTCAACTGACAGTAATTGCAAACGGTGTATTGTCTGATTTCACATAATTTTATTGCACTGGAATTGCTACCTAACACATGAATTCTTGCAGAATTGTGCATTCGAGCAAAACCAATCATGCTGCTCAAATTCCCACCAAACCTGTCATTTTTTATAGCCTAAATGGATGATATTACTGGTGCTTTGTTCCTGTATGTATAGGCCATTGTTTAACCAGCAGATCCGCTTCCATTCAGACTTAAATGGTTTAAGTGGCCATTAAGATTGTTGTGGAATCATGTGGAGACATGGTTTCCATGGGAGAGAAAATTCACATGGTTCATTCAGTGTGTGTTCCTGAATCATGGGCCTGTGAGAGAAGCGAACCTTGAATCATGAATCTAAAAGCAGGGTAGAGGGGCTTTCTCGAATGACTCAATGCCTGATTGAGCCTGTTGTCATCTGTCATCTGACATCTCAATTCCAGTAATTCTCAGTGGGAAATGAGATCAGTTGAGCTGTCAGCAAATGTGGAAGTATATTTGCTGATCCATGAGAATACCAGTTAATAATGGCATCACAATGCATAATCAGCTACTTTACGAGCCGCAAACAAAATAACAGTCTGTGCCACTAAACACACAGAAAAATCAGACAGACTGCTGAACTTTCAGCGGCATGAGTGATGTAATCAACGTAAACAACAATAATGCCCAGATCATCATGACTGGTGTTTTCATAAAAAATCTAGTAACTGATTGCTAATAGCAGTGTAATAACACAAATATTAATATCAATTTGGTAACACTTTATTTTAATGACCCATTCTCACTATTAGCAAGCATGCATGTTACCAGCATGTTGGCTGCTTATTAGTACTCATGCCTTATCTCCCTTAATTCAATCCAAAAACATAACAACCTTACTAACTATTAATAAGCAACAAACTAGGAGTTTATTGATGCAATAATCACAGTTAATAGTTAGGTAATAGAGAGAATTGGACCTTAAAATAAAGTGTGAACATTAATTCTGATACCAGAGCAAAACTAATATGCTACAAAACATGCTACTATAATAAATAATAGATAAATGTTAAGCACAATATTGAATAGGCTTCAGTGATTTCACTATTAAATAACTAGCAATGTCTTCACTGCATCATTATTAAATAACATACTAAAATGTATTTACTCTCTTTAGATTCAGATCAATAAAATGTGCTGTTTTTTGTCTCAGCTGCATGGATTTGTCTACCAATTTCAATATCATAGCAAACCTAACATGGTACTATAAACCCCCCACCCCCCCAAAAAAACATTTTAAATAAATGTAATAATTTTCAGCCTTCTATTATTTTTTTAAATTATTAAAATAGCTAGCATTTTCTTCACTGCATCATTGTTAAATAATATATTAAATATGATCTGATGCTGCAGTTGCATCAAAATATGAAAATTTTGCATACAATTAGCTTTTTTTTTCTTCTTAAATTTGTGCAACATTGTTAATACCACAGCAAAACTAATCTGCTCTAAAGCATTTGGAATCTAATTTCTCATTAAAAAAAAATAAAAAACAAACAAACTGGAATCTCTCCACTGACTAATTAAATAATATATTAAAGCTTATTCGATGGTGCAGGCCAGTAAAATCAGTTATATTATATTTCATATTTAAATTCTAAACAGCTTCTAAAAAGCTATCAAAGTTGTTATTGATTTATTTTTCTTTTTTCAGCTTTTTTTGTTAATGTTTAATCAAGTGGGTATCAACGCATTGTTATATATCATGATATCTCTATCCATGATCAATATTCTTTTAAAACACTCACGTTGTACTCTTCCCGGAAGAGTTTCCCATCATCGGCCGAGCGTATCCGATACTCTTCTTCCAAGTTGTCTACAGGAATGGGGAGATATGTTTTGGATGTGGAAGGGGATCTGGGCAGTAAGACCACCGTTTGTTGCTCTGTGGAGGAATACAGTACAGTAATGTTATAAACAAACACTCAGAAAATGAAGAATCTCCAGGGGAGTTTATGACTGGCTTAAGGTTTCTATATAACTCAAATCTAAAATCACCTCAGCAACTGAAATAAATAAATACTACAGGCTATGATATCTAAAACTGAACTACAGCATAAAAACATTCACTTTTTGATCGCAGGAGGACAGCACATTTCCTGTCCTTATTTTTGATTGATGATTGGGTTTCATATTAGCGGGAAAATCTCTAGAATTAGATTCGGAATGTTTAATTCCATATTTTAGACAAGAAATTGTCCCATGAAACAAAACATCTAACCACAGATTGCTCAATGATTTATTATTTGGAGAATATGATGTCAAACTTACTGTACTGTCATGGTTTTGTCACCCAGGAAACCAAACAAACAAACATACGCAATCACATCATTTTTTTATTTGATTTAATAAACGCATGCTTTTGTGAAGGAACTACAGGCACATTTTAAGCAACATATGCATATATACCTCCTAAATGAAAATGAGAAATCCACCAGTGACCCTTGTATCACCAAAAGAAACCCACAACCATTAGGTTAGAGGTTAAAGCGGATGTTAGAAATGATAGAGTTTAGAGTATAAACTTCATGCCCGTTCTTGAGACACCACATATACCTGACCTTCTGACGGCCAGCCAAGATCATCCTCATCCTCATCCTCATCTTTATCCACATCTATATATTCCTCTATACAACATACAGCAAACACAAACACACAGAGTGGCCGGTGTTATATCAGCGCTTACACTTTATACAAATAAATCCATTTGTTAGTCAAAAGTATACTATATCAAATAAATGCTGTTATTTATGCAACAAATATACCTGAAAAATTAAATATCAGGGTTTCCACAGAAATACAAAGAGGCACAACTGCTTCAACATTAATATTAATAATAAATGCATGTTAGAATCCGCATATTACAATGATTTCTGAAGAATCACGTGACACTGAAGACTAGAGTAATGATGCTAAACATTCAGCTTTGCATCACAGGAATAAGTTAGATTTTAAACTATCTACAAATAGAAAACATTTATTAGAAACTGTGATAATATTACTGTTTTTCTTTTTTTGTGTGTGAATGCTATAATGTATGTCACAGAGGCATACAAAAGGTTGCACAGAAAGCTGGAGAAAGTCGGTAAACCACTTCCTTTACACAGGTGTGACGTTTAACTGAACACTGAAACATCTCATTGATTGAAATGGCAACACTGTAAATGCCATTTGACACTAACATTTCCTGCATGTTTAGAGCATGCTGTTTCTCATACTGGCTCATGAAATATTCCTTGAGAGAGATTTCCATCAGGATAGCAGGAGAAAGAGTTCAGAGGAAGTCTATTACATAAATCTGCAGGACCTTCGACAAGACACACAATCTGCGGCGACAAACGGACTCTAGATAAGCAGAAAATCTGAGCACAATGTGAAATCTGACACATTGTCTGAGGGTCTGTCTCTCAGGAGAACATGCTGAGATTCTGGGGAATTAACCCTACATCTCAGTTTGATCTCCATTTAATCTCGCTGCTGTCTAAGAAACCCAACTTTGGTCTTAAACAGAGCTCTTTTGTGATTTTTGGCTAACCATGAGCCACAGTTTTTGTGTTAAACAAGCAAACTCTAATAAAAGCAAACAGGAACAACCGTTCAAAAATGAACGGCTTCCTCTTTCACATGGTTTTAGTCAGATTTAAATATTTTTGAGGAAATATTGATAATGAAACCACAAATAGTATTTTTCTCCTTTGTGTTACACCTCTGTATCTATGAAACTAAACTATAAACAAATCACTTTACTTTAAAATGAGAAAAGTCTTGTGTAAAAGTAGCTCAAGTCCATTAATTAACTGTAACTAAGATGTTTTAGAAGTATTTTCATTGTTACAGTAGTTTATGTTAAGTAATGCATTTAACTAACACTAACTAATGGAATCTTATTGTAAAGCATAACCGGTTAAAAGTCTTTTTTAGGATAAATGGGCCATTTTTTTTCTTAGTCATCGCAACGGCAGAATGTGCCATTTGAATTCACCATACTTTAAAGGTTGGTTATAGATTTAACAAAGATAATACTATAAAAACTACAGTTTGTGAAATAAAAAGGTGTTACACGTAAAAAAACAACAACAATAAAACAAAACAAAACAAAAAAAGCATAATGCTCAAAAATCACCATACAGACCTCGATATGACCAATAAACCTCAGCCAAAGTGATTTCTTTTTGCAATTATGGTGTTGTTAGATATAGAACAGCACGTGTAGCTCACAAAAACAGCTCATGTCCTGTTCACAAAACATCTTGAGGCAACAGGAAGTCAAATATAGCACATTTGATAAACCGAAACTTGCCAAGACATCTTACTTACAACAGAGCTATCTAAACCACAAGCTGTTTTTATCATTTCTTAAAAATGAGTAAACCGGCTCGAAGCAGATAAAGCCACCGCTTACCTTGCTCTTCCAGGATGCCATTTGGTACTTTCTTGTCGACGGCTGTGATGACAGCTTTCCTCTGGTTTTTCAACCTAAAAGATATGAAGAACATAAGGTTTAAAACATAAAGACAACACGTGTGACAACAACATAACGTCAAATCTGCCTCACCAACGAAAACTCGAGCTCTTTTTCATCAGAGGCGCTGTTTCTCCACAAACACACGCTGCACAACAGGCTCTCTACCATGTAAAAAACCTGAGGGTTTACCTCAGTGAGGCTGTGTATGAATAAGTATGTGTGTGTGTGAGTGTGTGTGACAGCATGTGTCAGTTCCTGGACCCGCCCTTAATCAGAAAAAGGTGGAGCTTGTAAGCATGACAGTTTTTGACTCAGTGTGTGTGTGTTTGTGTATGTGTCGTACCTGAGGCAAAACCAGGTCAGCAACCCCAGAAAAAGCAATAAGATGGACAGACACAGCAGTATGGGCAGGATGGGTGCGCTGGACGGCACCGAGTTCCCTAAAGGAAGAAGGAGAGGCAGTTAAACCCACAGCGAACAAAAGAACAGGAAACTGGCCCGCGAACAGAGCCGCTGGAGCCGGAACGGCCACACTTAGCTGCTCCGGAGCTGAGCGTTTCAGCGAGGTAAGGCTGCCAGTCAAGCCAAGGCATTATTAGTGATTTAATAGAGAGCCCGGTGCTGTTTTGACTGTGGGATAAGCACCGCTCATTCATTTAACAGCAGGTTTGACATGAATCACCCACTGAACCCTGAGATCAGCACTTTACTGCAGCCCAGAATCACAGCCTGTGTAATCCACCACAGATTTAACACAAATCCACACGGCCACACTGATGCTTATGTGAGGCAGAAACGCTGAACACGAGAATCATCTCGCTGAGAAATGTTACACAACTACAAAAGGCTGGTTTTGGCCACTGGGTTTCCATGACTATTTCAGTCAGTTTATGAGTAATGCCTGCATTGTGTAATCAGTTCTTAGTGGTTAGCACTTAAAAATAATAATAAGAATAAGAATAATAATGGGAAAAAAATGCCTGAAAATCAGCCTTCTATTTTCAGGTTCGGTAATTTTACTCTAATGGCAATATATAGGTATATCATTTATATCATTTCAGATGGCATTTAGAGGCTTTTGCATCTGAACTCTTCGTATATATGAGAATACTTGATAACTCAAATTTCCCAAATTACAATTCTCTGAAATTATGTTTTTTCGTACTACAAATTCATCTTAATCAAACTGCTGTTGGGATATTTTGACTAGGTTAAAAATGAAAGCTAATAATAAAGCTAACTAACACAAAACATGACAGCATAATAAAAACATGATTTTCTGAAAAAAAAATAAAAATAAAAAATATGTGTGTGTGTGAAATTACTAATTATTTCGGACAACAAAGGTCTGAAAAAATATGCTTATAAGTAAATTAATAAATAATGGTCAAATAATTAATCATCCTACCAAATTTCTGATGTTAGCATTGCCATATGAGCTACAGAAACTAATTTTATATCATTTTTTTTATCTGTAGTCAAACAAATATTATCTGCTTAAATATTATGATATAAACATTTTGTAATAATATTCATTTAAACATATTTAAAATGTTTTCAAGTATGAAATCTAGCGCCACTGTAAGCAAAACTGCTGTTTTTCACACATATGCTGGTTTTCAAAGTGACTTTATATCAAAATAACAAAATTAATGGCAAACTGGCAGAAATAAAAAAATAGTTTATAGTTAAGTAGATACAGCCTTTAATGAATTGATTAATTAATCATAATGAAAGAAGGGATTAAATAAATTTAAAAAAATGATTAATGAGCACTTACCATCGTTATTTTCATCTGTTGAAGTGGATGTGTTTGTTTGTGGAGTTGATACTGCCAGGAAAAAAACAAGGACCATTGTGTCTGCAAGAGAAGAAGAGAACATATCAACAGGTTATTTAAGAAATATTCACATCATTTAGTGTCATTTCCATAATAATACGTGACTCTATATTTCAGTCTACTCAAAAACAACAGAGCAGACATACAATATCACTACATGGAAACATGTTTCATTACTGCTCCACTAGATGTCACCAAAACCCTTCAAATACAGCTCACTCGCAAACGCTTTACACCCGAGAGCATACTGACATGCACAACAGAGCAAGATGCAAACTCATAAATCTCACTTTCAGACAGATTAGACATGATTATTTACTTTAATCTTATTTAGTTTGGGGATTTTAAGTGTTACACAAACCATCAAGCGAGCTAAACTGAGATAAAAACATCCTCACATCTGAATTAAGCTGTGAATTTAGAGGTGTTAAAAGATATAGTGTGCATGATTCAACCTGAATGGGTATTTTTGGGAAAAGCAGATTATTTATTATGTGACTGATGCATTTAGCAGAGGACAAGACACGCTTATTACATGAATAAGTTCTGTGTGACCCAAACTAATACTGAAAGTGATGCTTGATAGTAAATCATCAGATATTCAGAACAAGCTTCTGAGCGTATCCTCTCTATCTGGAGGACAGATGTCGTGGGCTACTTCTGGAAAGGGAAAACCAAGCCATCAGCGCTGCTCCAGTGAGATAAGATACTCCATAAAACACCCACGCACAGGCGCTGATGCTCTCCATTGAGAAAATGAAGTGGGTGCTGCTGCTAATTCACTAAAGCAGTACAACGCATATATAACAGACAGAGCCCTGCGGTCCTGCAATACACACACTACTCAAACACCATCAAAATTTGAGCCGAATGTGAACTGCAGCATGAAATTAC
>JAUCMR010025013.1:0-15257 GCA_032357425.1 Enteromius argenteus | reverse complement strand
CCTGCGGTCCTGCAATACACACACTACTCAAACACCATCAAAATTTGAGCCGAATGTGAACTGCAGCATGAAATTACAAGCCATTTACGTTCTCAACAAGTCACTAACATGAAACTGCATCCACAAACATTTTTACTTCTGTATTTGACATATTTAAAAAGTGAAGCTGGATATGCAGTGAGAAAAAAGGAAGGGCATTATGTGCATTCAGAACTGGTCATTTACTAAAACCAAGAATATGCACTGAGGAAGTAAACAAGGATTTCACACAGATTTTAACACACATTCCTGCTCACAATATGCATCATGTTTGTGCAGGTTATTCCAAGAATATACAATTATGTGAAATATTTTTATGATTTAAAATAACTTGTTTATTTGAATATATATGACATACAAAGCAAAATTTTACTCGTCTTTAGTGTCACATGGTTCTTTAGAAATCATTCTAATGTGCCGTTTTGCTGCAAATTCTTATTATTATCGATGTTGAAAGTAGCCATGCTGGGGTTTTTTTCAGGATTATTTGATTCAACGAACAGCATTTTTTGTCAATGTAATGCAACATTCCTAATTAAAAGTATTATTTTCCTTCAAAAAAAAAAGAAAGGAAAAATAAATCTTACTGACCCCAATTGCAACATTTTTCAAAACTTTTTTTAGACCACAAAACAAGGCACAAAAATGTGTTCATCATACCACAGCTGAACTGCAAAAAAGCTAAAAGCTTATTATAAATTTAAGAACAACAACTTGTTATAGGAGCCAAAACATATGCTTTCCTTCATGCATATTAATTTAATTCAAATCCCTGATGCTAAAAAACAACTATTTTGTGCTGCATTATGATTGCACCCGAGTCTTTCTCCCTGGTAACCACTCAGGCTGCATCATTCATCAGGCAGGGTGTGAATAAAGTGCCTTCTGCATTAGCCGATGTGATAAAGCATGATCAAATGCCGCATTTTCGATAGTATCCCAAAGCACGCTGGAGTCCGGACAGCGGCAGAGAATTTGAGTCGATACAGTATCCCACGGCAATTAATAAAGACCTGAGAGCTGCCTGCAGCGGCAGAAAGACTGATGGCAGAATTTTAATGAGAAGAAATGACCCTCCCCGTATCATGCGGCTCGAGGCCGAGAACAGAGCCTGAGAAAACAGGTAAGCAGGAATATATTTAACACGTGCATGGATTGCATTTGAGTGCATGCAAATAAACCAACGCCATCTTGCAATTTAGCATGTGCTTCTTGTCCAGAGGGATTTCTGTATGTCTCTGTGGAGATTCCTGGGGTGAGATGCTCTGTTCAAGGGCACAGTTTCCTCAGTGACAACGCTTTTACACACACACACCACCTGCACATTGGCGTGTTTTTGCTGGGACACAGTGAGGAACTGTTAAAGTAAGTGGGGCAAATCAGTGACACACATAAATCTTGCAGTCACACTTTAGAGCAGCCAGTGAACTCCCAAATGAGTCTGACCAATCTGTGTCTCTCAGACTGCTTCCACCATTGGTGCCGTTGCTTTAGAGATAGAGTTCACATTAAAACGTCAATTCTGTCATCATTTACTCACATTATTTATTTTATGAAATACTACAGAAAATGTATAGATTGTGTCTTTCCCATACAACGACAGAGAATGGAGACAGGTGCTGTCAGATTCCAGAAACAACAAAAAAACAACAACAAATATATTTGGTCAATTGGTCAATACTGAAAAAATCTCATTAGTGAAAGAATACTAAAAAAAGTGCTTTGCATCAAGAGAATAAATTACATTTTAAAATGTATTAAAATAGAAAACAGGTATTTGAAATTGTAATTGTAATAAATAATTCACAATATTGCCTTTTTTACAGTACAACTTTACAATTAACTTGTAATTTATATTTATATATATGTGCGTGTGTGTTTGTTTTTGATCAAATATATACAGCCTTGGCTTTTACAAAAACCTATATCTTATTGAACCATTTTATATTTATGTATACCCATTTTTTTTGCCAATATGTATATATATATTTATTAACAATAATATATATTAACAAGATTGTTATTAACAAGAACATATTGGATTCCATTTTAAAACATACACAGCTAAATTTTTTGTGTTCTCAAAAATATTTAAGCTTTAAATGATGGCAAAGGTACAGTGATCTGAATGTAAAAGTAAGACAAATGAATACCCACAATTAAATATTGAAAACTGAAACATTACAAACAATGGATATTGGATATTGGGGATAATGGATACAGTATTACCAATAACAGTATTATGCATAAGGTAAAGAACGACTGAATTTTGTTAGTTAAAACTAAATCAGCCCTGATGTTAACTAATTTTTACCTCCACATAATCACAGTCTCCTTCCTTCCTCTCCGTCAGCGTGCATGTGATGTGTTTGTTCTGGCTGAGCTCAGGACTGGCCTGCTGTGTTTGCCCCCAGCGGAGAGGGCACTTCTGAGACTCATTATTGTAAACAGGTCATGAGGTAAAGCTAGCAGACAGGCTCCTTTCATACCAAAGACATTTGCAGATAGCCTCGGGTGAGGCCTTAACCCGTCTCCAACATGTGCCGGAAACGGCCCGGGATGCACTCGCTGTATTAAATGGTAAGTGAGACTATATCTGTTTGTATGTGTGTGTGTGAGCTGCTAACCATGAATTAATGACGCTCTGCCGTGGGGTTTTTCAGCCCACACGAAAACTCCCAGTGACTGCTCGCTCTATAAATGAGGAACGCTCCTCATCATTTCCTTATGCAATCAGTGAAAGCAAGAACGAAAGTATATGCATTTTTTTATATACAGTATGAAGTGTGCAAATATGTACTTGTGTGGGTTGAATGTGTCAGACCAAATTCAAACACCTAAATCTATTGTACATAGAGTATTTCTCTGCTCGTCTGAAAACTGAAACAGAAATGAAACCACAGAAGTAGCTGATGTAGACTTTTCTACATTTCCACATAATATCAAAAATTTCAAAACTACGAATACGTACAAATTGGTTGTGAGACTGTGATGAGTATTCTCTCTCTCTCTCTTTCTCTCTCTATGCAGACTGCTGACTATACAGTGATTTTACAGATTGCAGGAGCTGCTTACTACAGAAAAACACCATTACCAACCCCTGACACTCTCAATCACACTTATCATCAGGTGACGCGTGTCTGTCTTTAGCTAGCTGAAAAACATTCCTGAACTGCATGTCAACTAAAACACAGTTTGCTGTTTCTGTTTACAGTAGTGATTGCACAGAAATGATTTCGGGGGAAGGATTACGAAACGTCTGGATTCTAACACAAAATGCCCACATACACTGCACCTCAACATGCCTGTACATGTGTGTGTGTGTGTGTGCCAAATCAGACAAATGCACCCCGCAGAGAAAATAAACAAAACAGTGCTTCATTTAAAGCTGAAGTCCACCACCAAAAAAACACAATGTTAAATACTCATTTCATTTTCATATTGGATGCTGTCTGCTGCTATTTGAACCATGCACAATGTTTAAGATGTTTTTAGCACTCTTTCTCTCTCATCTCACACTTTTCCAAGTCTAATTGAACATACACAGAATCACAGTGTGATTTTAACACTCTGTCATGCTCTTTTTATCTCAAAAAACGATTCTGCCACATGAAAAGCTCATCTGCGTTAAAAGATGACTGATAAGTGTTAAAGAATAAGACACTATTATAATTATATTATATATTATATTTTTGTTATATTTTTAGATCAAATATACACAGAAAGGTAATATATAAAGTTTAATGAAAAATGCTAATTTAATGAATTAGCATGAACTAATTAAGAAATAGCCTATGGACCCTGGACCCCAAAGTCTTAAGTCGATGGGGTATAGATAGTTTCAACGACAACAACATAAACAAATGTTACTGTGCATGCATGCTTTTGTTGCCCTAACTTAACTTCCGGAAGAAATCCCAACAGAATCAATAACAGCTAAATCCTTCTAGAGTAGATTCTTTTTTGATAACAAGCAAACTATGTTTGCTGCGTAAATCAGACAGATTTATTAAAAATGCAAACTCATTCTCTGCCAGCAGGAGGTGCTTTAAGCATGAGAAACAAAAGGTTTCCCCGTAGACAAAGCAGCCCTGAGCTTACAAACGCTGCTTTATATGCAGGATGAAATGAAAATGACATTTTCTAAAGACTGTTTAAATCCTCCAGAATATTTCCTTCAGAAATACAGTGATATAAAAACACCCACGCCTCAGTTTAATTTTTAACTGTGCATTATGTGCTCATGTTTAGTCAACAAAGCCTTTTGGATAATTGGTCATTTTTGATATAGTGGCAGGTCTCCACAAATAAATAAATGTTTGAGAAACACATCCCGCTGCACAATAAGCTGAGACCCACTTCATTACTCATCATTAGCTGCGTTTGTAGACGGCGGCACTAACCAGACCAATAAACAAACACAGATCGGAAGTTAACTTCAGGCATGTCCGCCCGATGAAACGGTCTATATTTGTAGCAATAGCACTGATCTATAATAGAGAACTATATAGACCAGTGAGCAATAGTCATAAATACATTGTATCGGTTAAAATGATCTATTTTTCTTTTATGCCAAAAATCATTAGGACATTAAGTAAAGATCATGTTCCATGAAGATATTTTGTACCCAAATATATCAAAACTTCATTTTTGATCAGTAATATCCATTGCTAAGAACCTTAAAGCTTTTAATTTTCAGATTTTCAAAAGTTGTATCTCTGCCAAATATTGTCCTATCGTAACAAACCATATATCAATGGAAAACTTTATTCAGCTTTCAGATAATGGATAAATCTCAATTTCGAAAATATTTTGTGCTCCAGGGTCACATATATTTATAGTATTTATTAACTTTTGTTAATTCTTCATGTTTGTGTTAGCTCACAGTTTTATGTTAACAAATGAAACCTTACTGTAAAGTGTTAACAGCCCTAAAAAAACAGGTTTCCTCAGGCAAAATACAGTTTCTTTCTCATTTCTTTTGTCATCTATATGAAATTTGATTCAGACATGTTCTAGACAGGTTTTCAGCCAAATCATCTATTAAACTGAGTCTGAACTTCGCTGTTTTCCCCCTGCTTTCTACAATACTGCTGTCTCTGTGAATCAATCCAACGGGTCTCTAGGAAACTAAGCGCAGGATATTTGTCCTGGCGGGAGCTGATCGTCTAATTCAGACGAATCTCAGGCAAAGTCAACCCTGGAGGACGCATTAAAACGCCCCCCAGAGTTAACTCAACAGAGAACAAGAGCCTTTAAATTTTATTCTTTTATTTCACCTTTAAGTCGCTCGTTCCTGCTTTGGGTTTTCATTAATATCTTATCTCATCCTTCCGTTTCAATACTCGGCCGTTCTTTATGCTCTCTTTTCTCAGGCTGGTCCATCTGCCATGTGGTTTTAACACACTGACCCATTTAAGAGAAAGAAACCTCGTCGACTCATCCAATCACATTACACTAACCCACAGCAGCCACCAAACAATAACAGAGCGTTAACCACTCAAAGAGTCTCGACCGGCAAACTTTCAATAACGCCACGCTTGCCTTCGGTGCAATGCAGCCTTGCATTAATGCAGGCCGTGAACCAAAGGTCACCTCAGAGGCGCAGGGGCCAGGATGATGCCAGACAGCCGCCTCATCATCTTCCTGAGGGTTGCCATGGAAACACAACAATCGGTGCAGTTTGATAAACGAAGATTGTGGCCTTGGGCTCTGCGTGACAAACACATACGCACATACAATCACAAACATGCACCGGATCTCTACAAATGAGGAAATACCACAACGCTGTTTGTAGGCAACAGTGAAAACAAAACTATTTTGTACTCTGTCAAACATATTGACCATGAAATTCATTTATAAAGGTATTTTTAGTTTAAAAATGGCTCATTTCAGTCTGCCGCTTGCTGAACTCTTTCCTGGAGAAGCAAATCAATTCTGCTCCAGCCTTCTGCAGACTGAATGATAGGCTAATGCTGGTTATGGCTTTAAACAAGTATATTGCATCTGTCATAGACACAGCTCACACAACCAATGAGATTGGTTGCCAGATCTTGCCTAATAAATCAATCTGGTTTTAAGTGCTGCTGAAGCCAAACCGTCAATTTGGTTTTGTGGGTCGACCAAAAGTGTCATCTTGTTCCAGAGCTAATGGTGTTTTGGGAATTAAAAAGTTTTTTCTAAATCTATTGTGTTCCTTTTCTATATTTTAAAGAAATGGTTTCTGTCAAAAATTGGAAATGTTTAACTGTCTCTTGATGCATGGAAACAGATGAAAATAAAATGAAATTACATGCAAAAATGATGTAGTTAATTAAAAATAAAACTATGTATATATATTTTTTTCCAATTCAAATGATGAATTTTATGAATATTAGAAATATGAAAGTAAGAAATATTAGATGTCCAAAATTTCCAATAAAAAATACACACACATACACAAATACAGCTATACAGAAGTAACAATAAAAATAGCACAAAAGTGAAACGAACTAAAATTAAATGAAAAATTATTTATTCATAAATTGTCATAGTTTACTAAAGTACAAAAATAACAATGATATGCCCCTATAAACAAAACCAAACATTTGCTCTGAAGCACAAATAACCGAAGCTCTCCACATTTTTAAATATCAAAAGTTCACTCTTGTAAACATACATATTTTTTCTGCCTTTTTGTTATGTTTTCCAGAACACTTTATTTTCCCATAAAACACCCCATGTTTACAGAAAAAGGTCCAGCAAATAACATGGAATAACACTGAACTGTTCCATGAGCACAAGTACTTTTCAAACAGACACCCAGTTAAACACCCAACTACAGTTTAAAACTGGACATCTGGCAAACTTTACCACAGCTTTCTTTAAAAATGAGTGATTGTTGACTGTGCATTATTAAACTCAGCAGCTGATCTTTACAGCCAATTCACAAGAAACAAAGGGCCAAAAAGTTTTTAAGCAATTTATATTTGACTGGAATCAAATTTGAAATCTCTGAAGATCCAACAGATCTTGAGCAACAAATGTAGTCACTTAACCTTATTTTGATGTTGAACTTTTAGTTTTGAAATCCCTGGAGGTTTATGTCTGAGTTAAAACTACTGTAAAAATATCTGAGCAAACATAAAATTGGCAGGACAATGTCACTTTGTTTAAAACATCTACAATGCACAGTAACACAGACAGTCAATTTGTAAACAGCACAAAGATGAATGTTTCTTTCATGAATATTAATTAGGTAGTAGCATCACCATAGAATACAGAACAACAACAGTGTGAGCTAATTAATATTCATGAACCAGTTTAAGAACCCGCCCACAAACCCACTGCATTGATTCAAAGAATTTGAATCATATAAACCACTTTCATGTTCTTTTAAAATGCTTTTTGCCCTTTAATTCTGGATGCAATTTTTATTCTGGACAGTTTATTCTGTGATTAATCCCTGACTACTTCTCAAAGCACGCTAAAGCTTTTATTTTGACGTAACACAGCAGGTTGAATCAGATCATTCTCACCCTGCTACATCACAGCGTGTGAGCAGAATTCCTCAGAGACTGTTTCCAGATGCCCAGCTCTCAACCTGACAGACTAGCAGCCTGCCGTGCTGTGTGGGAGCAGATTGCCAGTGCCATGTTGTTGATTAAGGTTGCATAAGGATGTTTCTCGCTCGGATTGGCTTGTGAGAAAGAACTCTAAAAATCTGGGCCGCACTGGATTTACACTAAGAGCTATTGTCCTGTTCACAAACACACACACACACATAAACAAACCCCGCTCTCACAACAAGAGGTCACTGATCTGAGCCCCTTCAGGCTGAGTGTGTGTTTCTCTCCCTGCAGGCCGGGTCACATGAGGGTTGGCATCATATAGAGGGGCGTGGCCACTGTCTGCAGTCAGACCAATCAGAAAGAACAAAGAGATAAACATTCCGATACACCTATCACCTGCACACAGCTGGAAAAAAAAATCTGGCTATCACAAACCTGTGACTGTTTAAAGTCAACATGATTTTTTTTGGTTTGTTTACTAAAATAAACCTGAAGTTATATATTTTTTTAATTACATATATATATATATATATATATATAAGGCTCCTCAAGGCTCAGTGCTTGAACTGTTTCTCTTTCTTCTTTTTATTTAAAATGTACACAAAAAAAAGTTGCTGCTTTCACAACCAATTTGACTTATAAATGAAACCAGATACTGATTTTGAATTGATTAATGAATGTGTTACTATTAAATTATTTTTTTTAATAAAGCTAAAAATGAAATATTAATATTAGATGAAAAAAATATAATATAATATATAAAATATAATATAATATATAAAAAAAAAAAAATGAAAAACTTAATGTACACAAAAAATAAGTTAAAAAGTTGAAACCGCATTTGTTTAAAAACATTTTCGTTTATTAAACGGTGATGATTAATTGATAATAAAAGTTTTAAACATAAATGTAAATGAAGATTAGAAATATTAGCAATACATAACTGTCTGTCCTCATTCACTTTTATATCTATAAGAGCAGTGTAAACATTCTCTGAATGTCCCACAATAGACAGTGAGATTGAACTTTTCCATTAAGCGTCTGATTGCAGGAAAATGGTGTTTCAGCATCTTTAACGATGGTAAAACACACGAGACGTCTCCCCCTCACTCTGCTCAATCTCTCACATCTCTTTGCAGTCATTTCAGTCTTTTCATTTCCTGCGGTGTCTCGGCTCAGGACCAATCAAAGCTGAGATTGCCTCCCCTGGTTTCCTGCATGGATTTCATGTCTCATTAATAAAATGTCAGCACACTCACACACACACACTCACGCACACTCTTTCTCACACAATGGGTGTCTGATTTTACAGAGAGGGTTATGATGTCCCAGCTCCAACCGGTTTACTTCTCTGTGTGACTGTCCTGTCCTGCACACAGTCCTGAATGGAGACTGACATACTTCTAAACCAATCGGTCTGGAGTAGGTGGAGCTTGTAGTGAAAGTTGGACTCTGATTGGCTATTTGTTACATTAATAAAATACTTATTATAAGTTATGCTATGTTAACTTATTAAAACTTATAATAATATGGAGTATAATTTGCAAGTTTGATGTCAGTAACATTTATTCTGGAAAGGAAATTCTGTTTCAGAAAAAGCTGTTCTGTTGAACTGTTTATTCATCAACAAATCTTGAAAAAACGATTTCCACAAAAATATATAGCAGCACAGCTAATTTCACCGTTAAAAAAGTAGTGAATATTAGAATGATTTCTGAAGGAACATGTGACACTGAAGTAATGATGCTAAAAATTGAGCTTTGCATCAAAGGAATAAATAGCATTTTAAAATATATTACAATTGAAAACAGCTCCTTTAAATTGAATTAGTTCACAATATTACTGATTGTATTGAATTTTTGTTCAAATAAATGCCGTCTTGGTAAACACTATGAATATACGTGGACTACAATCTACATTTGTGTCTGTTTATCACATAAAGTTATCAAAAGACTACTTTTATCATGCATTTACTCATTTTTGTTCCCCATTCAGCCTTATCCTCGTTGCTCTTTGTGTCCCACAAATGAAAGACATGAGGGAGAGTGAATTCATTTTAATTTTAAAAATGCCATGACAGAAAAGAGCAGCAAAGCTCTTGTAAATGTCAATGCAATGAATGAGAAGGCCAACTAGAACAACACTCTCCAGCCTGATAGATGAACAACACTTCAGGCCCGTTTGGCATTTGGAGTGGACAGACCGAGCCACATAAACACGGGTTTCTAATGAGCAATTGTGAGACTGTGTACTGAATGTGTGTATGGGAGTTTATGAATGTGAGGGTGATTCACAATGATATTGTTGACAATATATAATCAAGCAAAACTGTAAAATGGCAAATTGGTAACAATCACCTCTTTAAGCTATTTCATACATACTTCCGTTCAAAGGTTTTGGGAAATTAAATTGCTACTTTTGTTGAGCAGGGATGCATTAAATTGATCAAAAGTTACTGTAAAGACATTCATAATGCAAACAATGTCTCTTTCAAATAAATGCTGTACTTTTGTTTTTTAACTATGATAATGATAAATGTTTCTTGAGCAGCAAATCTGCAAACATGACACTGAAGACAGGAGTCATGATGCTGAAAATTCAGCTTTGATCACAGGAATAAATTCCGTTTTTTAAAAGATATTCAAATAGAAACCATTTATTTTAAATTGTAACAATATTTCACAATATTACTGATTTTTGAACAAATAAATGCAGCCTATACAAGAGACTTCTTTCATAAACATTAAACAAAAATGTCACCCATTTCTAGAGTGGACGAGAGACAGTGTGTGTGTGTGTGTTTGTGCAATGTAAGCACATGCTGTCCCCCATCTGCTGGCTGATAGGTTATTTCCTTTCCTGTGCAGCCAGGTTTCCTGCTTGAGTTTGACACACACTTCTTAACCTTTGGATAAGATACATACACCCACACACTCTCTTTAAACAAGTCCTGGATGCTACACACACAGACTCACACACGCATTGTCTACCCACAAAACCCGCTGGAATATCTCCACGTTTTCAGGCCTCTGTGGAGCATTCACTAATAATAAGAGATGCAGTGCCAGCGAAGCAGCAATAACAGGAACAATGAGAAAAAAAAAAAAAGAACCAGAAAAATGCTTTGAATATTCCTGCAGACGCTGAGAGGATCAGAGAGTGTGACTGTGCTGAACATGCAGCTTTCATAACCACACGCAATATGATGAACAATCAAGAAACGTGTGAAATGAACCCGCCAGGACAGACTTTATGTGCTTGGATAATTTGAATGAAATTGGCTCTTAAAACATAAATTAGAACATTTGTGTGTCTGCCTGTGTATCATTTAAAATTTCAGAGGCAAGTGTATTTAAAGGAATAGCTCATCCAAAAATTGAAATTTGCTATCAATGTCCTCACCCTCAGGCCATCCAAGATGTAGATTAGACTGTTTCTTCACTAGATTTCGGAGAAATGTAGCATTGCATCACTGTCTCAGAAATGGATGTTCTGCAGTGAATGGGTGCCGTCCAAACAGCTGATAAAACATCACAGTAATCCACACCAGTCCAGTACATAAGTCAACATCTTGAGAACAGAAAAGCCCTGTTCCTATGTTCACAATATTGCTTTCTCCAGTGAAAATGTCATCTCATCAAGAGAGAAACACTGTTTACAAGTGAAATCAGTCAAAAACAGTTCGAAACAAATATGTAGGATTTTGGCTATAAGCAACGGTTTAAAGAAGGCTTTAATGATGGATTTCTTTCATTCAAACACATAGCCTTTTCCTCCACAAGATGTTAAATGATGTACTGAAGTGGTGAGGATTATGATGATCAGCTGTTTGGACTCTCATTCTGACGGCACCCATTCACTGCAGAGCATCACTGCTGAGCAAGTGATGTAATGCATTACTCCAAATTAATATATATTTTGGATCGCCTGAGGGTAATGACATTTTTTATATCCATGCAGGATATAAAAGCATTTTCCTTGTTCTTTTGAAATTAGAAATTGACAAATTATATCAACATACCCAAAATCCCTCCATTCAAAAACTGGCAAAACGTATTGCTCAGAACTCATCACAATGACATCTCAACCATGAGCCAACCTATGACCGATCATATTTACGTATCAACATCTGCTCTGTATTCAGCAACCACACAAACTGTAGGCAATCACAACAAAGCTCATTTACAGATGAACTCTTAAAGGTACAGTAGCAAAAACTGCCAGAAAATTGCAATTTAAACTATGTTATGCCTAGTGAAAAAAGAAACCCTTGACTAACTAAAATAGCATGCAATAACAACAAAAAACCTTTCTGACTACACTGACTGAGGAAATGTTGACCTTACCTTGAGCAGTGATGTTTCAGTGTATGATTTGGTCCATTGTAGCCAGTGAGCTGTAGGAGGAATCCAACCGTCACATCGCTCCTTCAGCCTTAAGACCTTCTGTCTCACGCTCTCCTTCTCTTTGAGACAATATCTATCTATCTATCTATCTATCTATCTATCTATCTTAACTATCTTACAAATCCACAAAAATAAAGAGCTGCAGCAGAAATCCAGGAGCTCAAAGCAGCAGCACGATGAGACCTGGAGAAGAAGAAGACAGAGAGCCAGGTTAAATGTTTATTCAGGTAATTATGTAAGCAGTCATTATAGTAAAACAAACCATGACAGAGGCGATCAGGCCCCGATATCAAGCTTTAATTAAATGGTTACATATTAAAATAAATCAGTAAATAAATGCACAGTTAAAAGCATAATTAAATGAATATATAAATAATGTATATTTACATGCAAAAATAAATAAATGCATAAATACATAATTAAATGAATATGTGCATAATGCATAAATAAATGCACAAACAAATAAATACACTATCAATCAGTCAATCAATAAACAAATACATTTGTGGTAAAATAATTTTGTGATGTTTGAAGAAAGAGAGCACAAAGTATTATTTGTGCATTTAATAATGCATTTTTTCTTTATGCTGCTTTTATTTATGCATTTATTTATTTGTGCATGCAATTATGCATTTATTAATGTATTTATGCACTTAATTATGCATTTATTTATTTATTTGTGCATTTAATTAAATCTACATAATTTCAACCCATTCACTAATCTGATTCCAGTCATGCTCTATAATTTCCCAAGACGTCAAATATTGCTATTATATCACATTAACTTCAAACTAACTTACAAAAATCCAACAGCAAGTTTCTATGACGTTCTAGTGTCAATATTAGTCTACATCTTGTCCATTTTATTGTCCAACTGGCCAAAATTAAGCAGGATTTGAGGTATGATTCATGTCTGTAACACATGCTGAAGTACACAGGGTTATGAGAAACAGCATCACTAATAGCAAGAGCCACTAATGACATTCTCTCTTAATAGCTCTCTCAGAACAAGTCCTGTTAAACACAACCGCTTCAAACACACAAATTACACAGGAAATCGACTTCACGCCTCATTTCTATTGAGCTCACTGTTGCCGTTTGTAATGAGACTCAATATATTTAACAGTCACCATCCAGCATTCACATTCCCCAGCCGTCCGGACATCAGATTCAGAGGCTGTTTTAAAATTTAAAAAGCTCTCGGCATGGCCACACATGGCAGAGATGACTTCTGTGTGTGATATAATCCCAGCAGCCCCTCCAGGGGATGCTACACATGAATTTAGATGAGCGCCAAAGATGAAATGGAGTGGGAGGAGGCTTCAGATAAAGACTGAGAAAAGGAAACACACTTGATAGACACGAGGAGGAGGAGGAGGAAGAGACAGGGGTGACAAAGTACAATTTATCTACCTGGGAAAAGCTGCAAGGGTACACAATACACACGCTTGTGCATTTCAAGCTGTTGCTACGGTGAGCATCTATAGTCTAGCAACCAGACTGAGCGGGGTTACCATGCGCTTAGCACTTTTTTATGTTCACATATGCATGGATGGGTAACGCGGCATCTCATTTCAATGTCTGCAAAAAAAAATTTTTATTTTTATTTTGCATATTTACAAATGATTGTTCAACTTTAACATGATAGGTTAATCCATCATATGTGTATATTTCACAATTTATAAAAACTGATCATGCTAACCATGGTTTCTGCCAGAATAGAAAAATGTCTAATAATTTTGTCAATTTATTTTGTATTTATATTTACAGAATTTTAATTAAATATATTAAATATAGCATATATTAATAATAATATATCGAATATAAAAATCATGTTTACTGAAACATTTAAATAAATATTTAAATTATACTATTAATAATAACAATATAATAGTACAAATATGTTTTACCATTATATTGTTTTATTAATATAATAACATTAAATATTTTTATATTATTTTATTATTATTATATTTTATTACATATAAAATCATATTAAAGTAATGATTAAATATTCTGAATATTTTTATAGTTACGTGTAAAACTATTTTTGTTTTATTCTGTAAAGTAACGATGACATTTCTTCCCAATTTTTAATCAAAAATGAATAGCATTAATTTATAGCATTTTTGACAACAGAAAAGATCCCTTGTTTTTATACATTCTCTTATTCCTTTATTTATGTTATTTAAAAAATATATATTTAAATTAGGATTAAAATAATTTTAAACAAATAATTCATAGCAGCTCTAAAAATGACTGGCTTTACTGAAATGTAAGTTTATACTTCCACAAAGCATAAAGAAATAAGGGCAAGGGCAATACTAATACCTGTATAATGCTACAAAAAGTGTAAAAAAAAACCCTCTCCATGGAAATGTATGAGGCGTAACATCAATAAACGTTGGTCTCTGAGCCTCTCTGTGTGTGTTTGTGTCGTCCCGGGTGAGCAGGAAGATTTCTGTGTAACCTTTAGAGAGCAGATGAAAGCAGCAGAACTCAGACGGGGGACGGCCTGGCCGTGAACTCTGGATGTGGCTCTTGATGAAGAGCGAGTAATCCCTGATCTCCTCCTGTGGGTCTCCTCTCATACTCCACAGTCAGACTCTCTCACGCTGAGCTCCTGCGCGACTCATTTCAGCTTCAGCCGCATGATAACAGACTTTACGTCTCTGGATATGAAAGCAAAATAGATCGAACAAACTGAGCACTGAGTGCAGCACAGAAGCATCCTGAATGAACGGAGCTGATCGTCTTTAAATAAATTCTAAAAGCAAATTATACAAATAAATAAAAACAAAAATAAATAAAAATAATATATTTTTCCAAGTTGTAAATACATTACCGGAGAACAAAATACTATTTCAGTCTTTCTAATTAAGTAATGATATTTTTTAGCATAGAAACAGAAGCAAGTTGTCAGCATTCACATCCTTTTTTTTTTTGGAATAAAGCCGACATTCATAATCATGCAAATACACAGAGAAAACTGGTGAAAAATTATTTTTACTATGTTTTACTAAATGTTATATTCTTCATTAATAAATTTATATCATCTAAAAAAAACTATTTTTATTTAAAAATATTAAATATTAAATAAAATATCAAATATTAAATAAAAACAACTAAATGAAAATAATCTTAAACAAAAAATAAGAATAAGAAAACAATAAGAATAATAAAATTGAAAAAAAGTCTACCTTTTTAAAAGTCTATACATTTTTTGTTGATAATAATGCATTAGATCTACAAATACAATAAA
>JAUCMR010024999.1:17647-29629 GCA_032357425.1 Enteromius argenteus | reverse complement strand
CTAAAAATAAAACTACTCCGGTAAAGTACAGATACTTGAAAAATTTACTTAAGTACAGTAACGAAATAAAACTACTTGTTGTGTAGTTTGTGTGTCTGTGGATTTAGTCAAACTTTTTTTTTGTTGGATGAGTACATGCTTGATGGCAATAAACCATAGAAATGTCAACTGTCCATCACAGCTGTCAGCATCTGTTCTGGTGCCAAAATCAGGGGCTGATCCACAAGGTCAGATACAGTTTTAAACTCTTGGATCTAAAAACAACAGGACACCTCTCTGTAAGCCAGTTTCTAAGCCTGAAACATGCCTATCTCTCAAAAGAATACAATCCCACAAAACGCTCAGGATTGTAGCCGTGGCAAAACAAAACTTAAATCACAAGCTCAAATGATCTCTCCATGCAGGTGAAACAGACTTTTTTAGTCTTCAAAATCTAAACAAATGAATCTGAGAGATAGCAGTACTGTATATAGGAGTGGCCAAATCAGGTATATTAGGTTAGGTATAGGTATATTCTGAGAAAAAAAAGAACACACTAGTGAGATCAGCAACATAAAAATGCCTGGATGTGTACACATACATAAACACATTTAAATAATGTTTACATTTCTCATCTTTCCAAACTCACGCTACACTCCGCTGTCACAATTCCACATTTATGCCTTTCCCGCATCTCTCATACATATTAAACAAAAATTAAAAAAATGAACACCCACTCAGCTCCAAACTAGTGGACACATAAATGCTATTTAGAAGGCAGCTGTCCATAGAAAACAAGGTTTTGGGACAGAGCTATTTGTCTCTCTTTGCATCTCATTGGTTCACCACATGGCACACCACATGGCACACCACAGCCCAGCAGTGTCAATGCCCTATCAGACCTCTTTTCAATCACTTCCACCCAAATGACTTTTACTGGCAGCCTCTCAATGGCCATAAAAAAAAACATATTTCACTAGTGAGGGCCGTGAACCTGATCTGATGGTGGCAGAAAGAACCAGATACGCTGAAGCTAAATCCTTGATTTATTATTCTGTGCCTTTACTTGCGGGGCAGTCGTGGCCTAATGGATAGGGATGGGGAGTTGGACTTGTAACCCACAGGTCATGGGTTTGAGTCCCAGGTCTGGCAGGGATTCTAGGTGGGGGAAGCGCTCTCTCCACCTTCAAAACCGTGACTGAGATGAGACCCTTGAGCAAGGCACCATTCCCCCAACTGCTCCCCGGGCGCCACAGCAATGGTTGCCCACTGCTCCGGGTGTATGTTCACGGTGTGTGTGTGTGTGCGTGGTTGTTCACTTCTCACTGCTGTGTGTGTGCACTTGGATGGGTTAAAACGCAGAGCACAAATTCCTAGTATGGGAAACCATACCTGGCCACATGTCACATCCTTTCCTTTCCTTTCCTTTCCTACTTGTGTCTCTAACTACTGTAAACCCAAATTCCCATATAGGATTTGGTTCAACCAGTCAAGTCGACAAAAAACCTAGTCGCATATACCAGAATCCTCTGCTTTGAGTCTCATTATTAACTGTTGTGCATCACATTGTCTCAGTATCAGCAGCTAGCTTGTAATCAGTTGCACTCAAAACAAACAGCAAAACAGATAAGGTAACATTAGTTGAAAATGCAATACTGAAGTATAGCAGGGAAAAAATGTGTCCAGGAGAAGATGATGAATGATTCACTGACCTCATCAAAACATCCTCAGTGGTAAACAACTAAACATGCACAATTTTTCTAATGTATAAATGGAAAATGAGATACACTGTCATTTGCTCTGAAAGGCCGACTTCTGACAGTGCTGTGAAATAGAACCATGTTTATTTCAAAGTGAAAAAGTAAAGTGAAGTGACTTGTGGCCAGGTATGGTGATCCATACTTGGAATTTGTGCTCTGCATTTAACCCATCCAAAGTGCACACACACAGCAGTGAACACACACCCAGAGCAGTGGGCAGCCAATGCTGCGGCACCCAGGGAGCAGTTGGGGGTTCGGTGCCTTGCTCAAGGGTCTCACCTCACCTCCTTGACCTCAGTCAAGTCCAACTCCCTATCCATTAGGCCACGACTGCCCCATTTCTGCTCTAATGCTAAAAATAATTAAACATTGCAATGTTTATCAGAAATATGACACAGTGACATTCTGGAAGAAGTGCTGGATAGTCATTAATTTCAAAGAATCGGTCAGTAACACACACTGTATACACAAATATATATACTGTACTGATGCCACCAATTCTTCAGTGTTACATGATCTTTTAAAAAACATTTAAATAAGCTGATTTGGTACTATAAGGGCCAAAAGCCTAGAGGGTGCAGGATCCTATAGTTTTCCTAAGGGTTATTATTAGGGCCAAAGCCCTAGAGGGTACAGCACCCCCTTTAATGCACTAAAAGAATGTGGTCCATATATCATACAAACTTACACAAACAAAACTGCACACAGTCTGTTCGCAAACAGAGAACCAAAATCAGGTTTAAGTTTAACATTAGAAATTTCTGCCTACCAAGAATACAGCTTTTGTGCTATCTAGATTCTCAGTGTAACAAACTCCAATGATTTGATATAGAAATCTACAGTGACCAGGAGGGGACGTCTTTTGTTCACTCAGTATTGTCGTGGCCACGAATGTGGGAACGTGATAACATAACGTGGCCATGAGATATCAATTCATGGGAACATCAAATTAACTTGTGGGAATGTGATAATATGTCGTGGCCACAAGATCATTTTGTCGAGGTAACAACATCTTTATGTCGTGGCCTCGAGATGCTATGTTGAGGGAACAACATCCATTTCTCGAGTTTATAGTGTAAACAGGGATTATCAGAGATGGATAAAACATTTTTGAATAACATTAAACATTTAATATTTTTATATTCTTATTCTTACTCTAATCCTGATTATTATTATTATATTAACTTGTTAGGGCTATATTTTTATATTTATTTCATAAATATAGTATTTATTTCCACTTTCAATTAGTGTACATCTAATTAACGTTCTGGGGTGCGTTTCCCAAAAGCATGGTTAGCCTACTATGGTCGCAAGTTCCATCATAACCAGCACAGTTCAACGATTCTGTGTTTCCCGAGAGCATAGTCACAGTCAACGTCACAAATGTACATGGTTAGAACTACAGCTTTGTATCTGTGGTTAGAAACATAGTTTCTTGTTAGTAAGATATATAGGCTTTAATAAATATGCTCTTGGCCACAAGAAGCAAACTAACATACATTACTATCTTTATCTTACATTTGATCTAAATATAAAATGCATTTAAATTATGTATTTTTGCACGTCTATTCTAAACGCTGTTTTGAAAAGTGTGCATGTGCATAAATGGCTAAGGGAACCCCAGAGTATGACGTAAGAAGGAACCTGCAATGATTCAAAGACCAAATAAAGCAAAATGACAGAGAACAAAATGTACTGGTGTGTACTTACACTGTGGTTACATACTACATACACATCTAGTTACTATGGAAGTACACAGGTATTAGGGACACTTAATATAAAGTAGGACTGGCTATTTTAATAATTACTAATTCTCATGAATAAATAAAATATATTAAATTCAACCTTTAAACTGCATTTTAAATTCCAGCATAATCAAAGCTTTAATACATTATATTATATATATGGTTGAATATTACAGTAGGCTTATTTAGGCCTACAAAAATCAGAACATTATGTAAAGAGATCGAAATGAAGGGAAAGAACAAATATAAAAATATGATAATAGGCTAATAATAATGATGTTGTTGATTATAATGATGGTGATAATAATAATAATAATAATAATTATTATTATTATTATTATTTTTATAATTATAATTATAATTATTATTATCATTATCATTATTATAAACAAATATTATGAAGACAAACAGTTAATGGAAACACACAACTAGCAAGACTGTGGGATGGGAAAAAATGTTTTCTTGTATGCCTATTTTATTAACTTTACGTAACATTTATTCATGATAAACTTAATATGAATGCTGAATAATATGAAATAATTTCTATAATAATTAATATAATCATTTCTTAATTCAAAATAAAATAATAATGAATCCATCTCTTATAATCCTAGGTTGCTATTGTCACGCAGGTTTGTTTATTTTCAATAAACTCGTGGCCACGAGAAAAATATGTTGTTCCCTCAACATAAGAAGTTGTGGCCACAAGAAAAATATGTCGTTCCCTCAACATAGCATCTAATGAAAACGATCTTGTGGCCACATTATATTATCACGTTCCCACGAGTAAATATGTCGTGGCCACAACAAAACTAAGTGAACCAGAAGACTTCCCCTCCTGTAGAAATCTGTTGTAACGTTATAAATAATACTTTACAATAAGGTGTTATTTGTTCATATTAGTTAATTTATTAATTAACATAAACAAAGAATACATACTTCATTTATTACACACTATATTAATCTTTGTTAATGTTAGTTAATTAAAAAAAAAAAAGTTCCTTGTTTGTTCATGTTACAGTAGTTTACAGTGCATTAATTAATTAATCTTAAAGCAGCTTTCCCTAACTTTTTTTGGTTAAAAATGATCCGAAATCAATATTTGAGCAAATACATAACCAGCCAGCATTCAAAACTATCGCCTTACTTTAGCCCAATTAACAGCAGTTTAAATAATGATAAGGATAATAAAAATTCTAATTATAATAATGTTTTCTAATTTAAGTGGCACGGGTAGGTCATTACGTCACGTCTGTAAAAATAAAGAAGTTGTCCCGGCTACTAAGTTATAGCATGTGAGCATCCTGCAGGTGGCAGATCGTTTTATAGCCTTTTCTCACAGCAGCTGCAATAATTAAATTATGTTCCAGTTTTAAATGTGCTTCTGATTACAGATATTACACAACATTACACAAGATTTGTATTTTGGAAAAAAAAAAAACAGTTTGAAGGGAGCATAATTTGCTTTTTTTGCCTATTTACAGAGTCACACAATAATGATGTTGTTAACATTAACAGTTTGAGAATGAAGTGTTACAATAGTAATCATTTGTACGATTTGATGTTATACAAGCAAACCAATCTTTAGATTAAATCACCATCAGCAGCGTGATTTATGGTTAACACTAATGGGACTTTTGATATTCATGCTATAAGCAAACCACTCTCCAGATCAGCTGTGAAAACCTCATATCACTCAAACACCTTAGAGAATTTTATCAGACTCACTTCTCTCCCTGAAGTTTGTTGGTTTTTACAATCAAATCCTGGGTTTGTTCTTTGGCTGCCTGTTAACACACAAAACATGGAAGCGAAGTTATGAAAAAAAAAAGCATGTCGGCCCCTCAACTATGTAAATTTAAATATATTTTTCAACCCTTTGAATGTTTCCTTTAATAATAATAATAATCTTTAGTAGGCTGCTAATAATTGCAGTAAAGAAACATGATTTTCTAAAATAAATACAATGCTAAATAAATACAAACATGCACAATTACCTTCAACCTGTTGGTCATTTCTTCACAGCAGGAGCTCATGGCCTGAACATCTTCATGAACACTCTCTAGTTCCTGAAGCAGAAAGACACACTCAAGTCATATATTGCAGCAGAAGTTCACTAGTGCTACAGAGGTTGTATGCAAAGTTTACTGTTTAAACCACCTCAGCAGCATTATTTTTACATTTATTTAGATGCTTTTCTCTTTTTTCAAAGCCATGTATCAGCGTTATTTTATTATCGTTGATATACTATTACAGTTTTTGTTAATATTTATTTTTATAATTTTTATGTGAATTTTAGTTAAAGTCTTGTATTTTTTATATTTCTATTTATCTTTCATTTATATTTATTTCAGTTTTAATAATTTTAGTACTTCAACTGGCTAATTTTCTATTTTAATATATTGTAAAATGTTTGTAAAATATTTCTTGATACATGATTTTTTCTGGATTCTTTGATCAATATGGTGTTCAAAAGAGCAGCATTTATTTGAAATATACATTTATTGCAACAACATCTTTCTAATTATTATATCTTTACTGTCACTTTTGATCAATTGAAGTAAAAGTAAGTCTTTTAATTAAAAAAAAAAAATAAATCTTGTCAACCTAAACCAAAAAGTTTTCAGTTAGCTAGAGTTTAGAAGTGAAATGCATAAATACACTTTGTAATTTGAATATAATATAACTGGTAAGATGTAGACAAGAACTAAAATTAATAAAACTGAAACAAATATAAATGAAAGCTAAATAGAAATACAAAAACAAAACTTAAAAAATACAAAAAAACACAACAAAAATAATTAAGACTCTAACTAAAATTCTAATAAAAATGATAAATATTAACTAATACAATATATATAGTTTTTAGTATATATATATTGTATAGTATATATATAGTATAGTTTTTGATCAAAAAAAGTGTCACAGGCATGTTATGTAATGTTACAGGATGATTTATGAAAATTTACCTCCTTCACTTCTTTAAATATCCGTACAAACTCTTCATTGATGGACAGACTGCGTCTCTCTATGTCTCCTCGGAGGTTCCTCCTAGTTCTCAGACTGTTCTCAGTGAAAAACACAGAGAGAGATTTCAATGCTTCCAGCATCTCCTAAAAAGAAACAAAAAAAGAAAATAAGTGAAGCAACAAGATCTTTTTGAGTTGAAGTTGAATTTTCAGCTGCCATTACTCTAGTACTCAGTGTCACATAACCCTTCAAAAATCATTCTAATATTCTAATCTGACGCTTAAGAAACATGTATTATTATTATCATCAATGTTGAAAACTACTTAATATTTTTGTTGAAAGCGTGTTATATATTTTTTCTTTAAGATTCTTTGATTACTAAAAAGTTTGCAACATTGTAGTAATCTCTCACTTTTGATTATTTAATGTGACCTTGTTTAATAAAAGCATTTATTTTTTACTGACCTTCAACATTATACAGCATCATGATTTACTGTATGTTTGAAAAAACAAAACAAAACAGACGACATTACCATTGTACTGTTTTAAAAAAAAAAAATCATAATACCACCTCCATCTATTAAAAAACAAAAACTAAAAATATTTTTCAGACATGAAACATGATAGTGCCATAGTATTCTTAAATTTAGTACCATACACCTAGTACAATAATTTCTGCATTACTTACATAAAAGGGTTAGACAAAATATTGTCAAAATATGCAATATTTCTTTATTATAGTGTTTTACCACCCTTTGCATTTAGTAGAACCTCCAACCTTCTTAGAATAGATTCATACAACTTTTCTTTTTTTAATTTTCCTTCCAAATATATTCACAGTGTTTTGATAATAGCTAAAGTTCACCCTCGATTCCTGGTGCTAAAACTGTCCAGGTTTCATTCTCATGACATCATCTGTTAGCAGTAGTGTTTTTAGCATTTTAGCATTTAATATTCTTTCTTAGATGTTGGATTTATTGAGTTCTATGTGGTCATATTTTTTTTTGATAAACAGGGTCTTCAGTATGATTATTAAACTTTGCTGTCCCTTTGCTGCAGTAGTTCTATGTTTGGACACAATCGCTCTCATTCACTTTTCGCCCACTACTCTTTAATTATGAAGTCTCGCCAAGGTTTGTGTTCAAAGTCTTAATTGCATTTTTAAAACATCAAACAATTGAACTGCAAAGGATACAGATGCTCGTGATAAACTATCTCCATAGTCTTCCATAATTAGCCTTTTTTGGAAGTCTGACAAGTTTTCTTTTTCACACACAGACTTTACTACACTGAAATACAACATCGACAATAAAGACAATGAAAAGTTAATAATAATAATAGAAACATTTGTTTTTTCACTATAGTCTACAAGTTACAATCACTACTACAAAAATAGTGTTCATATTACTTTGTCCAACCCCTGAAGATTTACCATGTTATAACAAGAAACATGTACAGTACATGCAGAACACTACGCTACTGAAATATTATTTACCGTGTACCATTATTTTTAATAATATCATGGTGCATTTTTGCCACTTATCTGATCTCTAATTCAGGACAGCTTTTTTTATCCGTGTTTGAATCAGAAACAAATCATGGCTAAAAATTTTAATAATAAATTAACTGCATGTGCAATTTAATATATAAATTAGAGAGACGGAAATGATGTTAATTTGGTTTTACTTAATTTTTTTCTAAAGTGCAAACAATTTGTAATGACTGCAGGTGCACTGCGATCTAACAAGTTAGCAAATGCGACCAGACTGTCACAAACCTTGTCATTATCCAGCCTAGTCTCGAGGATCTTGTTGAGTTTTCTGGATAGAGGGTTGTTGGGCTGTGAGGATGCATTCCCGCTGATGTTAAAGGTGTGAAGGTTTGAAGCATCAATTGACAGCTCTGCTTTAGTCTCTGCCATCATCAACATCCACGTCAACCTCCAGGAAGCTGAAGTAACCAGAAAGACGTCCCACTGAAACAAGAGGTCGACACATTAGTTCCGCGCCTCGAGCTGTTGACATTTGCGCAAATAAATAAAATCTCCAGAAACCCAGGTTGCGATTTGTGAAAAAAGCGGGTGCGGGTGGGGGTGGGGGTGGGGGGTACTTTTGATAACTTTTTTTCTCTCCAGGGTAAGATTAATAGCCTAACCTGTTAATGTGATCTGTTACTAACGCACAAGATAAATATGTCTTTTTAGGCAAGTAAGTGTCATGTTATGAAGTGATTTTAATACGACGGAAAATGTATCAACACGGACAACACTGGATTCCATCCAGTTTTCTAAATAGAAAAATAATGTTTTAAGTGTTTTGATATATTTAAATAAAACATATCTTAAATAATAATCACAATGACAACTCTCTTGTGAGAATGAAAATGTTTTATTGTTTTGCTTTGCTTTGTATTGTTCTGGGAGAGGGGATTTTACCAGCTCCTCTTAACTTCACAAACACAATAAAACACAAACACAGTAGCAGCAGTGGTCATATGAGGTAACACAGCTTGCTGTCAATTTAAATCCCCAACCAGTGGCACCTATAACTGTTGTTAAAATGCAGCAAATCACTTCAAAGAAGTGCCTTGACATTAACTTCACCTTGCCAGAGGGAAAAAGGTTACCTTGACAATGAATAATCACAGCAACTACAGAAATTGCACCCAAGAGGGCAGAAACAATTGAATTTCGGCCCATTTCTCTTCAGAGGGATTAAATGGAGAAAGGAGGTGAGTCATAGGGTTATGCTCTCTGTAGTGTTTCTGGATGTGAAGCCTTTGTGAATTATTCACAGCTGTGGTCACTCCTCCAGCATGCACCACTTTGCACCAGCATCTCTTGAGCTTTACACACATGCTCCATCTCCTCCATCCTAAGCCATTTTAGTCAATAGTTTATTTTGCACTAGTCAAACCTGAATTTAGAGAATTTATTTAACATTTTTAAACAGTTTGTGTGCTGATTATAATAAGAATAATGTTTCTTATATTTAATTAGCCTACATTTCATATATTGATTAGTACATTGCATTTTAGTGTCTTATTTTTTATTATATATTATTTTTTGTTGTATTGTTTCTTATTTAAAGTTTTACTTTATGTTTAATTGGTTTATAATTAGTTTAATATTATTTTAAGTTAGTTCAGTATTGTTAATTAAATTTATTAGCCTACCTATTTATTATTATTATTTATTTATTTTACTTTTTATTAACTTATAGACCCCCTAGTACTCCCCTGTGGCCTCTAGGGGTCCACGAACCCTTGGTTTAAATATTTCTTTTTCTTTTCTTTTCTTTTCTTTTTCTTTGTTTGTTTGTTCTTTTTTCTTTAGTTTTTTTTTATTCGTATTCTTATTTTTATTATTTATTCTTTTAGAATAGAATTTACGTGTCTGTTCAAAAACTGATTTTAAAATAAATTTACCCTGTGAAATATACACTGGAGTAAAACTTGCCCCACTGTAATTAAAAGGCAGCAGGACTGTGGGAGGAGCCTCGAGTAAGTGAGCGAAGAGAGCGCGCCTCGGACTCGTGTAGTCTGACTGCTGCCACACAGCGCTCTGTGCGTGGATACGGACGTGGCTCAATATTTCCTGTGTCTTCTGAAATACACTGGGATTATTTTAGCGCTTTCCTGCAGGAGTGACATTCAAATGAATAGAAAGACACAGGCAGATCTCAGCAGACTCCATGTAAGGAATTTTATGCATGTTTTCTGCGCGTACCGCGAGTTGCGCCCCGTTCAGCGGACAAAGTTTATTTCTTCTCCACGGTCCCACGAAGCTGGACAGGGATTTGAAATTAACACACCAGTCAGAATATATCTATGTAAGTTTTCACATGCGATGTTTTTGTAAATTAATGTTTATGGTTTGCATGATGGCGTCTTTTTTCATGGCAGCCGATTATAACAGGACTGTCACGAAGTGGCACTAATAATAGATGATCAGTCAGTTGAGCTTTGTAGGCTTTTTCCCTTTATCATTTGTAAATATTAGATGTTTGAGACGTTATAGTAATTTACGTTTATATTATTAATACCTATGATTACACTATAGGCCTAGAATAATTTTTAAAATATAATCCTAAAACATAAATGCACATGCTAGGCTATATGAGCACAGCTGATATATCATGCATTTTTTTGTCTTCTTAATAAGAGTTCTAATTACTTTATTATTGCAAAGATTCATACAGTGAAAGGTGAAAATGTGCAATTGTTACCATGAGTTCCGACCCTTAAAAAACTTACTTTGTTTAGTCATATCAAATATTTTAAATAAAATCGTTGAATGTAAATTTTAACACATGAAACGTTTTTTACACATTTTCTTTTCTTTTCTTTACTAATATCCACCAGTAATCTTTTGTATAAATTTTAGATGTTAGACTCCACACTCAGCCTTATATGAAAAATGTTGGGTGGCAACTTTAACAATATAACAAACATTAAATTAAACTTCAGAAGCTTGACATCATTAGTTAATGTTAGTTAATTTTATAAAACTTTGATTAAGTCATGTCATATCATATTGTAATGTACAACTAATCACTAACACTGGAAAAAAATGTGCAGTGAAATTATAAAATTAAGTGGCCAGATAATCTCAACTCAAAAAGCAACCTTTTTTTTTTCAGAGGTTTGGGGGCTGTTCGTACAATAAACCATGATTTTGAGGCTTGTTTAAAATTCAAAAGAATATAATGTATTTTGAAATTGGTACTGATGAATTCTGTTGCATATACAGTATAACAGGGATTGTGAATCTTTATTGTGAAGACTGAAAGGACTATGTGTTTTATTGCTTCTTCTCAGGTGACGGCTCACAGAACAATGGTGAAGACTGTATGGAGATAGACGTCCTCTTTTTAGCAAGGCAAAAGGAATTTTTATTTTGTGTGTGTCTGATATCCTCTTTTTAAAGTTCTCTTCTGGAATTGTGGCCAATATTTAAAGACATTTCTCCAGAATGGCATCCAGCCTCACGTGTACAGGGATGATCTGGGCTCTGATGTCCCTGCTGAGTGCAGCAGCTTCCTGTGTGGGGTTCTTCATGCCCTACTGGCTGCTGGGCTCACAAATGGATAAGCCAGTGTCCTTCGGTACTTTCCGGCGCTGCTCGTACCCCATTCGGGATGAAGAGAGGCAGGCTACAATCATGCTGGAGCAGTGTGGGCGCTATGCTAGCTTTCAGGGTATCCCGAGTGTGGAGTGGCGAATCTGTACGGTCATGACAGGGGTTGGATGTGGCCTGCTGCTGCTGGTGGCGCTCACAGCGGTCATGGGCTGCTGCATATCAGAACTCATCTCCAGAACCATCGGACGTGCAGCAGGGGGCATGCAGTTTCTTGGAGGTGAGTAATAGACTGTCTACCTGACGAGTTACAGTATATTTGGTTTAGGGTAAAACTCATAGAGACTGAAAACTCAAATTTCATTACAAACTTTTTGTTGTTGTTGTTGTTTTTTTTTTTTTTTTTGGGGGGGGGGGGGTTTAAAATTTTTTAAATTTTTTTCAAAAAATA
>JAUCMR010024999.1:0-17637 GCA_032357425.1 Enteromius argenteus | reverse complement strand
CGCCCCCCCCCCTGCAGATTTTTTACTGTTTGTGCAAGAAGTACTAACTTTTCTATGTTTACCAAGGCTGCATATATTTGATCAAAAATACAATAAAAACAGTAATATCGTGAATATCACAAATAAAAAATAAATATTTTTGAATATTTAAATTCTGTAATGGCAAGGCAGAGTTTTTCAGTAGTTAAAAAAAAATAAAAAAATAAATACTAATAAATATAATATAATATAATAAAAACTGACTCAGACTTTTAGACTTTTGTTCTACAGGCAAACATAAGACGCGTTACATGCATGCTACATGCATAATTAAGATTTGTTTTCATGTGTGTGTATAATCAACACAGTCTCACAACCAATTTGTACGTATTCATATAAGGTGCCAAACAACCTCACTCGTATGATTTTGTACGATTTGTCTAAAACCCCCCGTTTAGGAGCGGGGTTAGGTTTAGGTCATTAGTACAAAATCATACGAATTGGCAACTCGTAAAATAGCAAAAATCGTATGAATTTGTACGAGTGAGGTTGTACAAAATTTGTACGAATTAGCTACCTCGTAAAATATGTACGAATTGCCATGAGATTGGGTTGGTATAATTCTTCCAGAGCATTAAAATATCTGTGCTAAATTCAGTATAAGCATGTCAGGGTCATTATTGATTGGTACTGATATCATTTTCACTTAATGAATATTCTTAAGTTACTCATATTCATATCATAATAAAGAAGTCATCAAGTTCAAGGCCTTTTCTTTGCCTCTAGTTCAGAGAACATTGATTCCATCTAGTTTAATTCAGGGTGCCTTTGCCTCAGTGAGGAGAGAGGGATGGGAATCTGATTGAGTTTAGACTGGAAACTGTGGCCTGTAATTCCAAACTCAGTTTGTTTAGTTCTCGCCTGCAAGTTGCCTTTTATTTGCTGATCTGATAGTCTTGAAGGCTTTTGGCACATGACAGAGAAAGTGAAACAAATACTGCGTGGAGCGTCTTAGAATGAAGTTTGCTTTGTGGCTCAAAGTGTGGAAAATTCTAGAGTGTGGCTTCTGGTATCCTGATGTTAAAATCTGTTATCTTAATTTATCTTTGTTTTCATTAACTCCAATTTGTCTCTGTTGTGTCTGCCAAACTGACACTTTCTGTTGTTCATTCTCATTAGCTCAGTGTATGTGCAAACTCACATAGCAACTGCTAATCACTCTTTTTTTAAAGTTTGGATAAAATCGTCTGCCAAATAAATAATCTAAATGTAAACGAATGTTTCTTATTTTTTAACCTTGCTTGCCAATCACCTGCTTTTTTCTGTTATGTGACAACCTCTTCTTGCGCCTTCCTTCACGGGGGGCATGCAGGGTCCGAGCCGGACGCCGAGCTCTGCCCTCGCTAGGGTTCAAATCACTAGGGCTCGGAGTCCGCCGCCTCCCGGCTCGCCCCCCGGACAGCACGCCAAATTTGCTTACTATTTATCATTATTGTTATGAGGAAGCGCGAACTCGTGAAATACTACACTAACAATCAAATTGCTTATGTTAAAATAACTTAAATTCTAACAACTTAAAACTCTCAATGCATCCTAAAGCAGCTTTTGTTATAATATACATGAATTAGAAATTTTGCTAATACATATTTTTATTTTGAACCAGCAAGCACAGCAGGTGAGCTGAATGTATTCTATATTCTGAATTCAAAAGGTACTTTTAAAATGATTTTGTGGTTCAATCTCACTCACCCTTTGAAATTCATGAAAATGCAAACAGTTTGCATAAAACTCTTTGCTATAAATAATTAGTTAATATAAATAGACAATTGTTAGAACAATTAATTAGTTAGTTTTCAGTTATAACTTTTTTGTAAATGAAAATCTTGTCTTTTTTGTGTGTTCATGTGCTGTCCTCATATATAAATCCTTTCAGGTTTGTCCTTATAACTATTCTGACATTAGATTCTCCCCAAAGCTAACAGTGTCAGGGCAGATTTTACCTGATCTCCAGTTGTCTACCCAGGTGCATCATCATTTGTTTGTGGATCACAGCTGAAGTGTTGGTGTCGCTTTTAACTAGCAGACAGAGAGATTTGACTTAAAAGACCAAGACACAAGAAGGTTACA
This sequence comes from Enteromius argenteus, assembly GCA_032357425.1. Classification (NCBI taxonomy): domain Eukaryota; kingdom Metazoa; phylum Chordata; class Actinopteri; order Cypriniformes; family Cyprinidae; genus Enteromius; species Enteromius argenteus. The sequence goes on along the minus strand of JAUCMR010024999.1, from coordinate 15,531 downwards.
GGACTGCAGGGCTGCTGGATGCATCACATCCTGTCATGTTGCCCATAGCACTGCCTTCATCACACAGAGTAATGAAGTACCTCGTAGCTTATGCAAGCAAGCATCATGCCCCTTATCAGCAGTTTTTCACTTACAATCAATAGAAACTGACAATTAGTCTTTTGCACTTATGAAACTGACACATGAGCTTGTGCTGGTTTGCAGAGAATATGAATAGGACTGAGCAGACATTTTAAAATCTCTATGTATCTTTTTAATTTTAATTAAAGAAGACATTTCTAATGTTACCATTGTGTCAAGTATGTATATTTTATTTAGATAAAACCATGGAATTTCAATGCCCAAAACATGGTATTACTATGATTTTTTTAGTAAAAGTCTTTCAAAGAAAACTGGGTAACACTTTATTTTACAGTGTCCCTGTTACATGTTACATTATTTTACGGTACACCATTATGTTATTACTGTTACAAGCAACTAATCCTGAGCAAACATCCAATCCTAATCCTATTGTACATATTATATAATGTTCATAAAACATGGTTTTACTATATTACTATCGTATAGGTGTTTTTTTATGAGTTCCAGGAAGTTAACAGAGCATTGGAGAGCAGCAGCTGAACTCTTGAAATTGAACTGGCTGTATGAGTTGAAGCGTGGCATTACATTGAAGTATGCAGGACAGAACAAGAGTGAATGAGTGATGTGAAAAGCACCAGACAGGGATTAAGAGAAAGATGAGTGACCCAGGCAGAGAGAGAGAGAGAGAGAGAAAGGGGGAGAGAAAAAGAGAGATGAAACAGTACTCTGATGTTAAATCACTGGACCGCGGTTGTCCTCACCAATTGAGTCCCTTTCACTTGTATTGTGGTGTGTTAATGAGTGCTGTCTGGCAGTAAGGTCTCTGAGCAGCGGGGCTTTGGCAAAGGCAGCACCTCCCTGTGGTTCACATTGATTCATCTGATGCCCATTTTACTTATAATGAGTTCGATAAGCCCTTTATGTGTCACCAAAAGCATTTTTGATTAGATCACTCCTCTTGCCCTCTTGTTCAAAAGCCTGTCTTTATTCTTTCAGAGATGAATGATGTTTCCCTATCAAAAGACCTAAAACTAAATAATATCAAATTGCTTAAGGGTTTAAGATTCAATCAGATGTTCACTGGCTGCTTATGTGATCAACAGTCCACAAACATTTTATTTAAAATGGGAAATTTGATAAGTAAAGGTTCTTTTAATTTTTTGTTTTATTATTTTAAATTACTTAATTATTTATTTTTGATATTGATCTATTTTTGACATACAAGTAATTCATTCATGTTCTTTATTTAAAATAACCTTGTCTTTCCCTGGATTACAATTTGTACCAGCATATGTCCTTCTGCACAGGATAAAATAAATGATGTTGATAAACATCAATAAAAAATAAGATTGATTTTTTTCCCTTCTGCATCTCGTTCTTGCATCCCTCTGCTGCCCCTACCACCGCCTTCGGTCCTCCCCTTCCTCAGGGGGGGCACGTGGGGTTCGAGTCAGACGCCAAGCTCTGACAGACCCTTGCAGTTGAGGGCTAAAACCTAGGGCTCGGAGTCCACCGAGCTCCCGGCTCACTCCCCTGGACAGCAAGCCAAACACGCTATTTTACTCGTATTAAATGTGGTTGATCACTTTTACCTGCTGTGTGTGTGCACTTGGATGGGTTAAATGCAGAGCACAACTTCCTAGTATGGGAAACCATACCTGGCCACATGTCACATCCTTTCCTTTCCTTTCCTTAATGAGGAAGTGTGAACTCGTGAAACAGACATGGGTAATTGCATTGTTTGTGTGTGTGTGTGTTTGCCAGCTGGAATTGAACCAATAAAACCTAATGGAAAACCTTCCTCAGTCAAACTAATGGACATATTATTCAGGTGCTGCTGCAGTGGATTTAAATAATTTATTTTAATGTAACTTGCATATCAGAAAATGTAATACCATGATTTTGGAAATGTACAATAGTAATTTTATGTTTTGTTTTGTTTTGTTTTTTTTAAGTACATTTCAGAGGATCAGAGAACAGGTTCTTCCTGCGTTATGCCCCTGGCTAAAAGTCGTTGGATGAGACATAGGGAGAATTGTTCCTCGTAAGCGAAATGTTCATCAAAGTACATATATTATCCTAAATTTCCCTTTCATGTTTAAAGTTCTGGGTAATAGATTTATCTGTCTGTCTGACATGCCTCTTTAACACTTTCTTGACGTCATACTGAAACCTCAAGTGATTCATTGTTGAGTGCTTTCATGATTTACACTGTGAAGAATTGCTGACCATGTATACTGTTGAATTGAGTCCGAGAAACTCGTACTGAATTGCTGAGTTGTATTTTAGTCAAAATATACTAAGTCAAATCTGAATAAAATAATTTCTGTAAAGTGTAAATTAAACAGTCAGATGTTCTCTGGCCAGACAAACATGGTTTGGATAATTGTAGTTATTTTTATAATTTTGAGATCTAAGTGGAAGTTAATGTAATGAGAGCTCAGTCAATTAATGAGGAGCTAAACTATTTAAAACTTTTCTTTTATATATATATACCGTGACATAGGTATTGCTGTGTTAGTGTGTTTTTATTACGTTGCTTCAGTTACATATTGTGACGGTTCAGAATTAAAATATCCGGGGGCTGTCGCTAAAAGTTAATGCTCTATCATGTTGGAAATATGGCCTACACCAAATCCAGCCCTAAACTTACCCGATAGTGTTAACAAATGCAAAACTCATATCAAAAGGCATTTGTTGATGCGACCGTGCCTTTTTAACGGTCTTTGATGCAGATTTGAACTGCTTTGTCGAACCATTTTACACAGAATTTGAGCCGGAGCTTTACATCACCTAAGTGCAATGCTGTATCACATGAGCTACCGAGTAAATCTATACCGTCTATGAAAACCCATAGATATGAAGCTGGATATGTGTGATGCTAACATTCAAAAGCACCAATTTTTTAAATCTCCCAGCATATTAATATTGTTAAGTCATAACATGATATTCTTCAAGTAATTGTGTGAAAATTATGCTTTATTAATTGAAACTCTGTAAATTTGTGTGAAAAGGAATAAAAGGTGTCAGAATTTTACTGCCTCTTTTGGAAACTGCACTGATGTACTTGCACCAAGGTACGTTAATGCTATGAGACCAGGTAGCTTAGGTCGGTTTTGATTAAATAAAAATGACTGTGTTATTTTATTGAGACACAAAAGTAATTTAAAATGTTATTTGTTAATATAATGTGTGTGTGTGTGTGTGTGTAATGTGTATAACAGCTTTATGTTTTCATAGTTTGAACTGTTTAATCATCATCTAAAGCAGACTAGAGGCTACCTCTTACAGAAAAATTAAAGGAGAACTGGTTGATTTTATGACATAATAGGCAGCTGGTCTTGATTTCTCCTCTTTATCAGTGCTTGACCGTGCACTGTTTGTCTTTCACGTCTTTTGTTTACTAGCTTTCTTCCCCTTTCTATCCTCCTAAACTTTTCAATTACCCACGTTCAGGAGGTGTTATCTCTTTTTGACCTGATCTCTAGCCCTCTGTTTCAGCTCTCTTTAACCTTTCTCACTCAGAGCTTTGTCACCCATGGGGTAGTCGAGCAGCTCAAGAGAGGGAGCATAAGAGAATAAAATAGAAACAAAGAAAGAGAGAACTTGTGAATGAATAGAGAGAGGGAGAGAAACACTGACCCATGGTGGAATGTCCAGCTTAAGCAAAGATTTATTTCAGACAAACAGGAAGTCTGGCATGTCAAAGGACAGACAGGAAGTGTTATTTCAGCACTTTAGGTTGTTAAGTCCTTGTTTTCAGCAGCACGGGGCCAAGCGCACCACACAACTCAACCACCTCACACTCAGCACTCCACAAAATGAACAGCGCTGACATAAGGGGATTGTTATTGCACGGCCAACCTTAAAATGAAAGGAGCAGTAGTGGGGAAAATTTGTTTCATAGCTGATTTATGGACCGTGCTTTCAGTTTTCAATTTTATGGAAGTAAACTGTACATTTTTGGAGAAAATGAGAGTGTCTGAGAGGTTGATCATTAAAACAACTCAAAGCTCTTTCAGCTGATATATAGAACCGTTTTACCTGTAATTGCCATATTTATTCTGAAATTACCTTGGGCCTATAGGAAAGTACTGTATTTAAGCAATATGGCTGTGGGTTAGTGTGATTTTATTATAAATAATGAGTGTTGTCAGGCATGGTGCAAAGCTGATTGATTGTGTTAAAGGAACATTTTATTTTGTGTGTGTGTGTCATTATTATTAAATAAAACTAAAACTACTGTATTGCTCATTGTTTTTGTTAGTCGAAATAAAGCTGAAATAATATTAATTGTAATTATTAAGAGAAAAACTTAAAAATGAAACAAAAAAACAGAAATGTTGCCTTGGCTACTGACTCAATAGTGCTGAAATGACTAAAACTGAAATAACACTAATACTAATAATAGTTAAACTGAAATTTAAAACAAAATAAACTTACATAAGCTAATTCAAAATATTAATAAATGTTGTAATTCATAGTTTTCAGTCACGTGACTGGTTTGAAGACCTGAAAGGCAAAACATCCATTTCAGTTGTCAATTGTTCATCTGGTTCAACACTGCAATATTTAGATCACCTCTCAAAACAATAACACGAAGGTACAGTATGTGAACAAAATTCAAGTTTTGGCAATTTGCAATCCATATTAAGCCTGCCTGTCAATATTTAAATCATTAAACAGTGCGTCAAAACGTTGTAGAAACACTTAATGTGCTTTCATTTAGAACAGTAATATTATAAAATATGAAATTCAGTAATATCTGTATTAATGATGCATAGTTTACCTAGGAAAGCAAATGAGGCCGGAATATGAACGCAATCCATTTAATGGTTCCCATAAAATGGTTTTCTATGGGAAGCCACTTAATGTGAAAGTTTGCACATTACGTTTTTTACTCTGGCTTCATCTGCTTGCCTGTACAAAGTATACATCATCAATAAGGTGTTTACTAAACTTCACCTTGTTCCTCTAATAATTCCCTGTGAATATATTCTCTTTACCTGTGGCTCCAATGCATATTCTCCAAAGGTCCTGATTCATGTTTAAAAAATATTAGTAAAATTAAAAAAAAGGTAAAAATAAAAAAAAATAAAGTAAAGTCGTGTGGGGTCCCGTACATAAACCACGAGTTTTTACCCAATATGCTGCTCTGCAGTGACTCCTTGTAAAATGACAGGGGCGCTGCAGTGACCACTTCTTTAGTGAAATGCAGTCCTGCCATCCAGAGAGCTCCAATAGCTCAGTCATCTGTCACAACACAGTAAGGAAGAGGAAGGCACTTCACCCTCCTCACCACCTCCCTCAGTTTACACTGCATCTCTCTCCACTTCATCCAAACATATAACATGACCATATGTTTAAGCATAGATTTACAAATACAGGTGATTAAGCAGGCCTGTCACCTTAGAAAAATATTTTGTTTTGAAAATGTTTTGGAATCCATATCTACATTTGGGCATCTTGGACTCATTTTAAAGGCTTACATTTGGACTGGTAATTTCAGAGGTGTTGATGTGACCTGCCTTGATGCAACTCCGCAGGGCTAAAAGAGAGATGTCGTTTTGAAGGCAAATCTCAGTGCTGTTTGGCCAGAGCTGCATTATGTTAAGAAATAAAGTGTTGTTTCAAATGCAGTTCAATTCTCAAATCAATGCAAATGAGGGTGTAGAGGATATGTGTGACTTTCCTGATGAAAATATTTTATCTTTTTTTATGGAGTTCTCAACTTGCAACATTGTCACTGGCATTGTGTGGCTTTATAGCAGTATCTGAATTGTCTCCAAAGTTTGAGTTTCAATAATTGATTGAGCTAATTCCAGTGATTATCCCTGTGAAGCTGTTTTGACACAATCTACTTAGTCCATAAAGGCCTTTAGGGTGTACTCGCACTAGGCAGTTTGAACCGTGCCAGAGTGCGTTTGACCACCAAAGCGTGGTTCATTTGACGAGTGTGAGTGCACCGAACTGAGTGGGGGAGTGGGGATGGGGGGCAGTCGTACTCGGGCCTGGTTCACAGCAACCATGCCTACTGTGAGTACACCCTAAGAAATAAAAGGGATAGACTTGACTATTTTTGCAGACTCTAATGAGAATTTGGTCTTGAGATAATTTGGTGAGAAAAATGTGGGTTCTTCTTGAGATTTAATTGTAGACTTTGGTGTCTTGTCAAATCTGAGCACAATGTCATTGTTGACATTGTTAAGACCTCTACTAAAACTAGACTTTCTTTCTTTCTTACTTGTTTGTTTGTGAGAGTGGATATATTTTTGTTTGAGGGAGCTATTTGAATAATAGTCTGAAAAAAACAAAGAGAAAAACAAACCAGTTCAGATAGCAGCTCTCCACATAGGATAACAATGACAGTAGCATTATAGAATATAAAGAAATTTCAGAAAGCTATAAATGCTGACATGCTGAAATCATCTTACCTCCACATGACCGTTCGGCATTAAGTGGGACGCTAGACATATGAAATTTCACCTTAAACACCCTGTGTAACCTTACACCTTGGAACACACACATCCATACTATTAAACAGGTGTTTTAGGGATACTGTACAGAAAACGGTTCAAATGTCGTACATATTCATGAGTTAGGGTGGCATAAATTGCACCCAGCTGTTTACGGAAGAAGATGTCTTAGTTGACCTTAGATGACTGAGGCGTGTTGCTGAGAGGGAGGTGTTTTAGGCTAAAGTATAAGACAGCTGGCTAAGATTCTGGGAATATGAGTAGATTAATTTTATGTAATATATAAATGGCTGAATGATTCTTGTTTGTGCCTGATTCTTTTAGTTTTGCAACTACATGTAGACACCATGTTTGTGTATGTCGATATTTGAGAAAGCAATAATTCAGGGTTCTGTATTCCACAATGCACACTAATTTCCATAAGTGCACAAGTTGACAGCTCTTGAAATATCATTTTATGTGAGAAAATGCATACTTGTCACCATGGTAATATAACACAGTGTGGCTTTGTGTGACTGGTGAAAAAACCTTCTGTAAGCTTCAACAGTGCATTAGTGACCGACCTCCATTTAAAAACACTACAGGTACTCATATACCTCAAAGACCCCATGAAATGTAATTTTTTTTTTTCTTTTGTGTTGACATTTTGTCATTTTGATTTTTTTTTTCTTAAAAATAACCTGTCACTTCTATTTTTTTTTTTTATTGATATTGCTAAAACTGTAGTTACATTATTTTCATATGCTCAAACCAGATACTGTAGAACAAATTCAGCCCCACAGTCAATTTTCTTTGTTAACATTATCATACATTACCCTGTCAAGAAACATTTTCTTTAATTTTTTTTTTTTAGATTTTATGTATTCTGTTAAGAGTAAACTAGAGTTAACTAATTTAATCTTTTATCTTGTTGCATTTTTTAGATTTTTTTGTGAATCTCTGTGAACAAGATTAATTTTTTTATGAGAAGAGTAAGACTGTAAATTTTAAACATTTATATCTGTTAATAAGGTAAAACCAAAATGTGCTGTCAGTGCTCTACATACACTACCAATGAAAAGTTTGGGCCTGGTAAGATATTGAACAGTCTCTAATGCTCACAAAACATAGTAAAAAGTTTTATATTGTGAAAAAGTATTAAGATTTCAAAATAACTTTGTTTCTGTTTCAATATATTTTAAAATATAATGTATTCCTTTGATGGCAAAGCTGAAATTATCTGATTTGCTTAAGAAACATTTATCTATTATGTATTATCTACAGTTGTGCTGCCTTTTTTTATTATTATTATTATTTTAATTTTAATTTTATTATTATTTTTTAATCTTTGGTGAATAGAAAGTCAATTTAATATAGAGATAACACGTTCATTAAGGCCGATGTATCGCCTGCGATAATGAACGTGATATTGCGTAGCTATAGTAAACTATGTCTCTGTGTATTAAATGCTGCTCCATCTAAAAACACATGATGGAGATTTACTGCTAATCACAGAACCAACTTTACTGATGAGATGAGCATGATAATCGCATTCGATAATTTGCACAGCACTAATTTATTGCTAGCTTGTTGAATAAATGTAGTAATTTCTTAAAAAAACAAAGCAAAAAAAAAAACCTGACTGACCCTAACCTTTCGATCAGTAATATATGACTTGACAAAATAGTGGTTAGTGCTTTATTTAAATCTGTATTTTTGGTTTCACAGCAGGTATAAGCAATAGCAGTTTTTTGTTGTTGCTGTCATTGGAAATTCCTTTTTTAGGGCCAATATTAATGGTTGTAGAGCTGAGATTAATGGAGATGTGCAAAGAGGCTGTGTGTCATTTTAAATGCTACTGGCAGAACCCTGTGTAAGAGTAATTTTTAATCAACTAAAATTATAATTATTAATTTAAAGGTTGCATATGTTACAGATGTGTAATTGCTTGTTATTAGTCATCAGAACACCATACAGAAACATGTTAAAGACACCCAGAAAACCTTATCAACAGCGTAGCAACAGCCTGATTTTAGTAGCAGAAACTTTTTGTGTACAAACACTATTGCATTTGGTTGATATATATCAAATACAATTTAATGAATTTTGAAACTGTTACGTACTACCGTATGGACTACAATGGTTGTCCAATTTTCCAAATACATGTCCTTGTAATATTTGATAATTATTTTTTGGATTCATGATCCTAGCTTTGTAAGGAGAAACTTGAAACCATTTGCATCTTCATTCTCTCACTTGCTGGCCCTCCAAAGCCTAAACACTTGTGGACAGCGGTTGGGTAGGCTTGTGATTATTATGGGATCTAGTTTCCATGGTAGCAGGAGGGCACAGACGTCTAGTGGGTGAGCAGCAGTTGGCATGAACACATACTTGATCATGTCAGTGCTTACAGCTCCACAACAGGCTTCATCCACAACTTTACATCACACTGCAGCTCTCCATTGGTTTTACACTCCATTCCTTGTGAACTGCCTCAAAACCTGCGGCAAAGAATGGTAAAAAAAAAAAGCGATTTAGAATTTTAGACATAATTCACAAGTTATCCAACTCCAGTCCATCAAGTGAAAAACTGGAGAAAGTAATATGGAAAAAAGAATCAAATTTTAGCCAGAAGCGATGGTTCTGTCATAGAACAGAGGTGAGTAGACGTACGGATCCATGTGCAAGCTTTTATTTACAGCCAGAGTCAGTACAGACGGGGTCAACAACGGTGAACGGGAACATAGGAGGCAGAGACAAGAGAATAATCCGGGAATGGCAGTGAGAGTCGGCAACGGGAGATCCAGAAACACAGAACACTCGGGGAAAACACAGATGGCTAGACAATGGGGAAAACAGACGTACATCCAAACATTGACCAGCGACTAATACAAGGACATCCGGGATATTTATACATGAGATGATGACATAGAGAGGCGGAGAAACAAGTAACCAAGACAACACATGAGGTAGGTGGAGACGAGAGTTCATTGATAAAGTGAGTCCAGGTGTGAAGCAGAGACCAGCTAGATCATTACAGGTTCGAATAAACAAACAAAAAAAAGTTTTCATGGATTTGTTTTAATACTTCATGTAATATTGAAGATAAACTTATCTCATGCTATTTGTAACTCTAAGTATGAAGATACATTTTACTCATGTTATTTGCAGGCTATGTTAAGTCACACCATAGGATACAGTTCAAATTTTATTTGTCAACTACCTATATATATATATGATATTCCCAACATTGTGTGCTGACTTTGTGATCCAGCTCGAGGAAAGCCCGAGGATATATGAAACTGACATCTCAAAATGTGACCCACAAAGACCTGTGAACCTGTAACACCACACTTTTGGTATCCTACTCTTCAGCTTAATGTTCAATTAATTTCCCTAAATGGCACTTTTCATAATGTATGTGTTTATGTGATTTTATGGTTTATATTGGTCTATGTGGGATTAACTTACTTCATATATGAGTAATTTTTCACAGAAGATCTAGGGATGAGGTTGAAGCTAACGGGACTAACAGGAATATCTTATTGTTTTCTCTTAGACAGCAGTGACATTTTGTAAAAGAGAAGCACCTGTGACATTCATTGTTTTGAAGAACAGCCAGTCCTTTTGTCCTGAACATCAGGGATATGGAGATGTGGGTTTGATTTCAGTCACTTCTGAACTCCTCTAGCTGCTTGTTTTGTTGAATGACCTGTATTTATAGTTCCAGTGAAATGTGAGATGCCGTAACTTTCACTTCCTTTATACTCTATTTTTCACGTTTCTGAATGACAAGAACTGAACAGTGTTCTCTTTCTCTTTCTGTCTGTACTGTGCAATCCATATTTAAGCCAGATGATTCTGTAACAAGTAAACACTATCTGTCAGTCAGAGCTGCATGTAGCAGGTACAATTACCATCAACACATTGTACTAAGCAGTAAACACCCAGATGGAGCTTTTGAGTCCAAATTTTCTATGAACTGTCAATCAAATCCAACAACTGCCTCAAGATTGCTGGTGGCAACCAATGTTCAGCAAGACATATTTAAGTCAGAGGCAATCGATTTATGACATTGTAAGAACTGACTGCTTTGACCCAGAATCCATTTGTACCATTTGAGAGGAGGATCACATCATGAGAAGTGGTCATCAATTTGGAATGATGGTGGGAAACTGAGACCATCTAAGAAAGTGGGGGGTTGTTAACATAGAAACCGTAACTCTTACAACAGCAGCAACGTCATTTAACAACAGGTGGTAAACTGTAACAGGATAAAGTTTACGATGTGCAGGGTACATTTAGATCTACATTTACATCTACATTGAACTACAAGGTGGTTTTGCATTTTTTATTAGAATGTGACAAGTACATTTACAACACCCACTCATGCATAAGGAATGTCTTCAACAAATGATTATTTTGATAATCAGTTGTCAATCATTATTTGATTAATACGATAATCTGATGGTGTATAATATTATATAACATTTTTTTTTATTCAAACAGTGTCAACTGTAGAATGTACAAATGTAGGCTATGCTAAACATTATCTGCAACAAAGGATTAAAATATTAATTACATTCTAGCAGTCAATGCACAACAACTCTTTACATTTTGCTCTCACACAAATAAAACTCCTTATACATGAAGCATTTTAACATGCATTTAAGATCCTTAACATCCACCATTGCTCCTTATCTGTCCATGTTGTGAGTGTTACAGTGAGCGATTTGCAAAAAACAGTAGGAAAATTACACTGCAGTGCCCTAGGACAGATGTGTCACCCACAGAACCAGTTTCAGCCAAAAAGCCCATATTCATGCATATGTGTTGAATCCAAATACTGCATTTAATTAGCAACACTATATGAGCAAAACATTCATATATCTACTAAATCAATCCTGCAATTAATTTGAGAATGTAATAAGCATTATTCATCAAATATTTCTAGACTATTTTAAGTCAAAGTGAGCTGGATATATACATATTTAAGACTTTATAATAGTTGATATAATGCATTGTTGAGTACAATGTTTTGTGTGCGAGTCGTTGTATGTTAAATTCATATCAGTAAAGTAATTTTGACAAATAACAAATTTTGAAAAAAATTTCTTGGTTTACTTGCCGTTCTTATTAAGATAAGATGTGACTGAAGGGGAAAAAACAAACACTTTTTAATGATTTAGTAGTTCTCAATATTAGTGTAGTATGGGATAGTCTGCATGTTATGTATATCAATGACGGAACAAACTAATGCACCTTATATCAAAATGGTGACTCTGATCTACAGTAAGTGATAAGTAAAAGCACAATGAAGTAGATAAATCAGCAAATGTTAGCCTCTCTTGGTGTGATAGGAAATAGTAAAATAAGTAGCAATTAGGCTGTCATAAGTTCTAGAGAGACATATGCTCTTCTGAAGTTCAGGGCTTCACTGTGTTAAAGGCCATCATATCTGGTCAGACATGATATGATCATTATCTAGGTTGTTACTTAAGAATTCTATTAGCATTACTTTAAAGTACTCACCTTTCCCATTTCCCAGGCAGGCGGTTCTCACCCTCATCAATGCTGACACTATACAACTCATTTATCAAGTCCCAAAGAACTTGAAATTACACGATAGGTCAAAAAGATGAAAAAGATTTGTTTTCATTGTATATAAGATATTAAGGCGTCATGATGATAATTAAACACTGCAGTACTCAGTGCAGGTTAAATGTTTTTTCCCTTTAGCTTTTTTAACAAGGCAGGCTGCTTTTTCTTCACTCTAGGTAGTGCAGATTTATTCCAACCGCCCATAGCAGCGACCCTTGTCCCAGCATAATAGGCATTTACACTGCTGTGGCTCTGGATGTGGCCTCAGCGATAATGCCTCAAAAGCCTGGTTCTTTCAGAAGGCCCACGATGCACTCAATCACTACAGGCCACTAATGCCTAAATAGGAAGTTCAAGGCTAAGAGGCTGATAATAAGAACGAGGACACACTTGGGATTTTGGAGCCCTTGATAGTGCTTAGGGCCAGCCCCTCAGCTATTGTAGAAGCAAATCTCCCATCATTATGGGCTTTGGGATCCGCTGAGCCAGATTTCATTCATTTCCAGCCATTCAGTTTCTCCAATGAAGGCGTTTGCGAAGGCCACATTTAAGGTCAGTTTCTTGTGGGGGTAAGAGGGGGAGATACCGCAATGACAAATGGAGCCAATATGTTGCTGGTATTTGCATGCTGACTTAAAACGCTTTTGGAACATGCATATCAATGTGTTTTGTATACGTGTTTGCAATGTTTTTAAACCACTTGTCTGGGTCAACATTGTGTAGAACAGAGCTAGGGGAAGAGAAGGGTCTTTGGCATCCAGGAGTTGATCATTTAATGGAAATTTCAAGTAGATAGGCACTCAAGCAGGATGATGTGGCATGAGGCAATGAGACAATGAGTCTCAAAGAATCTCAAAGCTCTCATCTATGAGCCAACTGACAAATAGTCAGTTTTATAAAAAACATAAAAAATGAATGCAAGCAACAGTGAGGTTAAAGCTAAATTTTTTAAATGAATTTTTTATAATAATTTTTAATATGATTTTATATCTGATTATGTTGAAAATTGTGACTTTACCATGTTAGGAAAATGAACGTTACAGGAACATTCCTTCTGAAACCACACTTTCTAAGTGACTCTGCAGCCTGCTCTAAGCCCTGTGAAATGCTGTGTTTGGATTTGGGATGCCTGTCATTCTTAAGACTTGAGAAAGTGTTTATATAATGAGCTCTGACTGAGCCAGAGGCTAAATATTCCCCTGGTTTGTGTGAACCAGGCATTCTATCTAACTGGTTTGGTGTGGTTTATGTGGTTATTCCATCAGGTTATTCCAGCTATGCGAGCTTTGGCTTGCAACACTAAAGTAAAAATGTGACCGTAAGGTTGAAATGAGCGAGTTTTTTTTTAACTTTGAGGGGGCTTGTTTGGGTTGTGAGCATTACAACACTGTGATGAAAAAATGTTGGTTTAGTGTGTTGAGATGGTTTTATTGATGGAAGAGGTGGTTCAGCCAAAAATAATTTTCTTATTCTAATGTTTTCAAACTTTCTTCTGTTTTTGCAAATACGATGAAAGTCAGTCTTTATTTTCAGCAGAAGAAAGGAATGCATACTTATTCATGTTTTGTTTGTTTGTAACATTTTTTGTCTTTTGTTCCAGAATTGGGCTAAACTGGTCTCTTTGTTTTTTTCCTCAGTAAAAAGGACAGGCTCCTTAGGGGTTAAGAGCGTAAATTTCAAGTATATTAAATCATGCGATTTCTACTGCTCAGGTAGTCTTAATAATGTGTCAGTGTTATGGAGTACTCTGTTTCTGTCACAATGGAGCCGGTGATCGTTCTTCAACGGACACGAAGGACTCAGATTCAGGAATTCACAAAGAACATTTATTGAAACATACGGAGGGGCTGAACGAACATCCACACGACACTGGAGACATTACATCAACGACTGACAGAGATACAAGACATTGGGCATGAATTTATACAGAGACTAATCAAGACAGAACACAGGACACCTGGACAACACAGCTGGCGGAGAATGAACACTGATGGCAAGGGCGGAGTTACAAATGAGGGAAAGACACGAGGGAAAACGGTATGAAAACAAACAGAGAGCACATGGACAAAGAAACATAGACACAGGGCACGCCCACAGCGTGACATAGCCCCCCCTTAAAGCGTGGCTTCCAGACATGCAAGGACATTTACAGGAGGGAGGTGGAGAGGAGACGGCACAATACATCGTGAAGGGGGTGGGTTGGCAGGGCAACCAGGAGCTGCAAGAAGCATTGTCTCTGGAGGCCTTCCAGGCCTGATATAGTTCATTTTAGTCTATGGTGGATCGGGCTCCTCCATGGACCACCGCAGAGACACCCGCCAGGGTAGAGCAGATGGCGGAGACGCCCACCTGGGTGGAGCAGCCGGAGGAGATGCCTTCCAGGGCGGATCAGACGGTGGAGACGCCCACCTGGGCGGAGCAGACGGGAGTGACGCCCTCCAGGGCGGATCAGACGGTGGAGACGCCCTCCAGGGCGGAGCAGACGTCGGAGCAGCCCAACTGGGCATACCAGGCAATGAGGATGCCCTCCTGGGCTGAACAGTCAGCGAAGACGCCCTCCAGGGCGGAGAAGCCCACCTGGGCACACCAGGCAACGAGGATGCCCTCCTGGGCCGAACAGTCAGCGAAGATGCCCACCTGGGCATACCAGGCAACGAAGATGCCCTCCTGGACCGAACAGGCAACGAGAATGCCCTCCTGGGCCGACCAGACAGCGAAGACGCCCTCCAGGGCGGATCAGGAACCAGAACTGCACTGAGGAACACAAACAGGTTAATATTGGCCTCCTCGGCCGAGTTCTGACCTGCCACCGTCTCGGGTTGAGTGATCCGGGAGGAGGTTCAGCAGTCTCTGGGCCTGGCTCAGGGCAGGGCGACAGTTCAAAGGCTCCCTCGGTCAGTTCAAGGCAGACGAAAAGTTCCTTGTCAGCCTCCATGGCCGGACCAGAGCAGGGCAAGAGTTCATTCAGAGCCTCCTTGGCTGGTTCAGGGCCGACCGAAAGTTCAGTGACAACTTCCATGACCGATTCAGGGCAAGGTGAAAGTTCAAAGACCTCAGTGGCTAGTACAGAGCAAGGTAAAAGTTCAAAGGCCTCTGTGGCCGGTTCAGGGTCTGGTGAGAGATCCTGAGCGGCCCTAATGGACAGACCCGGAGGTTGTGCAGCCACCAGCGGAACCCCTGGAGAATCTACGACCGTAGTTGACCTCTCCGGGGTTCGTGCAGCCACTGTCCGGTCCTCCGGGACATTGGTGTCACAGATGGGCTCAGGCGGCTGGTCAGTCATTCTGTCACAGTAGGAGCCGGTGATCGTTCTTCAGCGGACACGAAGGACTCAGATTCAGGAATTCACAAAGAACATTTATTGAAACATACGGAGGGGCTGAACGAACATCCA
>JAUCMR010024548.1:0-30270 GCA_032357425.1 Enteromius argenteus | reverse complement strand
TTTTCTGTCAATATGGGGTGCTGTGTGTACATTGAGGAAAAAAATGAACTTAAATGATTTTAGCAAATGGCTGCAATATAACAAAGAGTGAAAAATTTAAGGGGGTCTAAATACTTTCCGTATCCACTGTGTGTATATATATATATGTATGTATTCTTTACACTGGTCTCATATCATTGTAAGGTCTTTAGGCTGGTATCATCTTTTTAGAATCTTATAATAAGAGGTTATGATATATCTTTCCTCGCATGGCATATAGTCAGTGTCCACACAGATAGTACTGAAAAGGTAGACTTGGCTCATTGATAAATAATATCTATCACATATATCGCTCCGTGCAGCACCACACCTGTCAAATAATGAACACATTTTATGTCAGACAACTTCCAAAAATGAAAATCCTGTACTCAACGATCCCATTGCAACAGGTCCTAAGCTAATAGTGCACTAGAGGGAAACACTGTCGGTGAATAATGACTCGCTGCTAAATTATGGTTTGTTCATTGCACAAACCTTTCGTAAGACTTTGAATATAGCACACAAGTCATATGGACAACTTTTTTGGTATTGAAAAGTTAAAATGACATTGACCAAGAAATAGAAATCTGGTTAATATGTGATATGTTTAATTTAATCTTTTACTAGAGTCATATTCAGGTCTCTGTTGACCTTCTCGATTTTGACTCACATTGTAGGCTGTAATCCCACTGAATAATTAATTCTTGCTTGAACAAACTGTCACATCACTTTTGAATCATAATGTGGTGGGCAGAGATCAGAGCTGCAGGTGAACACGAAGACTTCTGCTGCTGCTAATTAATTAATGCTGATAAACATTCAGCTCAAAGCATTGTAAATATTTATAAATTATAAAAATTAACTAAATATTTTAATTAGTAAATGTACAACCTAAATATATAAAAAAACAAATGTAAAACTATATAGACAGATACAATATTAAACCAAGACAGAAAGAAAGAAAAACTGATAGATGTTTACCTATACAAATATTGTGTGTGTGTGTGTGTATAGTGTGTATATATATATATATATAAATATACTATGTGTGTGTGTGTGTGTATGTATATACATATGGTGCTGTCAAACGACAATTTGTGATTAATCGCTACAAAATACAATACATATATTAACATATATATATATATATATATATATATATATATATCATTTTCAGATTTGGGTCACAGTTAGGAAACATGTAATAAACATATAATAATATAGGTATATATATATTATATATACATAGTGCTGTCAAATGATCAACTGCGATTAAATCGCATCCAAAATACAATATTATACCTATAATATTATATGTTTATTACATGTTTCCTAACCGTGACTATCTGAAAATTTGGCACAATATGATATAATTCTCACCTAATTAAACCCCTAGTGCTTCAGCATTATATAAACAGAGTGTCCACTGGGTAATGTGATATTCAGTATGTTAACAAATGCCCTCTGTTCTCATTTTCTCAAACAACAGACCAGGCTTATGCAACAAATTATTGAATAGCACCCCTAAAGCCTCTCCACCCCCCACGTGCCCAGGTGAGGTGATTCATTCAGCCCCCAGGGGAACATTCAAACCAAGCATCAAGGTTGTTTTCTCCTTAATTTGTGAAGAAACACAGTAACTCTGCGAGAGAACAGACAAAGCAAGGCTCTGAAGCAATTTCTACCACATTAGTGCATCAGCGTGGCGCAGCACAAATTGTTGCGTTTAACCCTGAAGTGCTGTTCTACACAACCTGAATCTGTCCATTCATATTTAAACTCCCGCAGTGCATCGCTCAATGATTGAGTTGTAGCGCTGGCAGAGGAGGCAGAATGGGAGGAGCTGAATAGATTGCTATAGACCTCGCTCCTCCGAGAGTGTGCTCATTTCAAAGAACGTCTCATTTAAAATTTGTCAGATTGTCATCTGTGGTGGCATGAGACAGACGGAGGAGACGAAGATGCTACCTGCTGGGGCCCAGATTAAAAGCATGACAGATAAGTGTGTGTTTAAACAGAGCTCTTGCCGAGAGACGTGCCACATCCCGGTTCAGCGGGTCAGTGAAAGTACAGTGGCTCTCTCTAACAAGAGCAAAACACTTCTTTTCTTGATGAATTATTATATGTGTCTCCTGACTGAGGCCACAGTCCAGTCGTTAACTGCTCGCAACAGTCATTTGAGGGGAAATCGAGTGGCTAGTTTACCAAATGATGCTCTCTAACCTGTGAGATTTTAATTAGGGATGAGGATGAATTGTCAGCAATGATCGATCGGAAAACTTCAAAACATTTCAAACTGATCAAAATGTATTGTTATTTTTATTCTGTGATTGGATACAGTGACATTTTTTAACAGTGCACTTGTCTAACTCATCAGACACCATCAATATTGTTTAGCATTATTTTGTTTCTGATGTAATTTGTAATTTCTTCAATTAGTCACCTTGTGGTGTTCTAATGCTATATGCACTTCTCTCTTTTTCAGACCACAAAAGGAGATATTTCAAGAAATGTTTGTCTTGCTCTCATCCATATTATGGAAGTGAAAAAAGACACAAAATTTTCACAGAAGGGTCCAATGCACCATGCTGTACACTCAAAGTAGGCATACGATAGGGATTGGTGAAACAAACTGGAATTTAAAGGCAGGGTAGGTGATTCAGGCAGGTCTAGGTAATCTGACAGCGTTGCGTTCATTCATCATCTCTCAAAGTGTCACTGGTTAACATCTCGTGTGCTTGTTTGCATTCAAGTGTTTGGGAGGAGGCGTGGCTTTGGTGAGTCACTATGCAGGGAGGGTGGGATCTTATGCTTTTAAAGCTAGCTTGCAGTTGCTAGCCTCTCCGAAATTGCCTACCCTACAAATTAATTATGTACCAAAAGATCCTGAGTTTGGCTGTTGGTTTCTGTGCAAAAAATACACCCCTGACTCACCATGAAGAAGCACATAAGTTGCTAGAAATCAAAATTTATTAAAAACATGACAGGACAAAACACCTACACTTGAAAAAAACAAAAAAAACAAATGCATTTTTTTTACTTAGCTGAATATCTCTGACCAGAATTCTAGTTATGACAGTCAGAATGACAGATAAGAACATGATAACTTCATGTTGTGACAAATACAAGACATTTATAACTCACCATGGACTGTATTCTGTGTCACATTGTTGAGTAAACTTTTGGGTAAACTATCTTTTAAGGTATAACACATTTATCTGCTGACCTGTAGTTTAGATTTTCACTTGCCCTGCCATTATATATTTATATATATATATATATATTTATTTATTTATTTTTATTTTCATTTTTTTTTACATTTTCTTTATAATTCATTATATTCAATTGTTTCTTAGAATTTTTAGTGCACTACCATTATTATTATCCTTATTGACCCTTTTCACAGTAGTACAATGGCTGAGGGAGTGATGGCAAATTTGATATCATTCTTTGTTCTTTCTACTGTCATCTTTTTGAAATTCACACAAAAGCTATAATGCACTATATCTTTTGCTACAATATCAAATAGGAATGCAAAAATTATATTTTCTAAAAATCTAAAACTATAATGTACATCCATAAACACACTTTTGGTGGAAAACGATGAAGTATGATGCCAAGCACTGCTGATTTCTATCCATTTCAATGTGTTTAACACATTCTTAATTTAACTTTTTTAATTTCACCAAAAACTCATCTACTCTCATCTATACTTGATATTAAAGAAATTGAATGAATTTACAACATACATCATAGAAAACCAAATGTTTAAACTTTCAAGGCATAAAAATTGGATGTACAAGACCTAAGAATGTAAACATTTCAATGGAAAGAGCAGCTCTGGTCTAAAACTTACACTGACCTCAACAACAACAACCCTTTATAGTTCAGCCCTGTATAAAAGCATAGAAACTTTTTAGAAAAAGAGTTCTTCAGGCTAAAAAGGAAATATATATTTTAGGCTGTAATAAATAATAAATTAAGTATTTCATATCAATAAAAAAGCCATATAAGTCTCTTTTAAAATGAAGGGTTTGGTTTGGAACCTTTTAGTGATTCAAAAATTTGAAGTGAGTGACAGAACCTTTTCTGAGTGCAGCTCTGAATAATGTGTTTTTAGACCCCTGTGTTTTGCTCTATTCTGTTACAGTCAAGCTATTAATATAATTGAAAGCTTGCATCTCATCTCCAGTTATATCACCACTGGGTTTTAATGCAAACCGCCTTTTACCTGGAATTCACCTTTATACCTACTGTAGCCAACATTTCATGTATATTTTAATATGCAGCACAAGAGACATTGCATGTTTACTAGGTCTAACCTAGGGCTACAAAACTCCTTCAGAATATACCATAAATAACATACAGTGCACAAAAAATCTCCAGTGACATCTATGCATCCCTCCCCAAAGGTTGACATCCTCCACTGCATGCAGTGACTTTGAGTCCGGGGCAGCGATTAAAAATACCCAGGGTACTTAATCAGAGGTCACTCCAAGGCAAAATGTGTGTGAGTGACAGGACAGCAAAGGTTTGCTTGAGTCCTAAAACAAAAGCACTTTCTCACTTCCCATTCCATGCATTTACAAAGACCACTGTGCACTAAAGTGGAGGCACTAGCCTTTTAGCTTAGTTGTTCGGATACACAGTTTGACAGACTCAAGCTTTCTTCTCAAGAAAGATGCTCAACGAGTACGCTTGTGGAAGAAAGAGGAGAAACAGGGCAGGAGATGCACTTCTTGTCAAAACAATTCTTGAGTACGTCAGATCTGATAAGACTCACTAAAAGCAATTCGTGCCTGTTGGGAGGCTGATTCTTCGGCTAAGCATCTGTGCGTGACAAAAAAAATATGAAATGTCAAGCACAGGGCGTTTTCCAGGCAGCTCCTGAAAAATGAGGATGAGAAAATAATCAACAGTACAAAAATAAAAAATAAAAAAATATATATTATGGAATATCAGGCTGAATAAACAGCAGCATTAACAAAAGATAAAGTTTTGCCTATTTATATTTGAAGGTCACATGAGCAAATCGTAAGTTTCTGTTTTTCTTGACTTCAAGTTCAATGCACAATTAATTCATTTTAATGAATTTAATATTCAGCTTTTCAGTAAGAGCAACGTCTTCTGTGCTGCTTAGTAAGAGGCAATCCATCATTTTATAGCTTCTAAAAACACAAAGTTGGACCGTCAGCGCTGTTCAACAGATGCAGTCACAACCCATTCTTTCTTCTCTGTAGCAGAATGCTTCTTCCTGTATTTTATCTTTACTAGCTGTTTTAGTGTTGCATTAGCGTTTAATGCGTCTATGTGATTAATTACCCAGCAGCCCGGCTCCATTAGAACATACAGGCTTTTGAAGTGCCGTGTGCCGCGCTCTTAACTGCTCGTGTTAAATGCAAATGCTGCTCATCAGTCGACTGGGAGATAATCAATTAGAATCTCTAGAGGAAGGACTAAAATTACCTGCCACCTTTGCCATGTGGAGATATAGGTGTGCGAGAGGGGAATTTGAGAGCAACAGAAAAGAAAAAAAGAAGGAAAGAATGGAACAGCATTTGTATAATCCCTCAAAGCAGGACAATTCAAAGGCACAAAGGTTGCTGGCATTGCAGATGACTGCAAAGTCGTTAATTAAATCTGTGTAATTGGCAAAGCGAGCACATGACTCACGAAGCAGAGATGCTATAGACAGTGTCTACCAAAACCTCACATCTTCACCAGCCAACATAAAAACATAACACTTTATTTCTAAACTAAATATTTCCAGAAGCTTCTACAATGTTGTATTTAATATAAAATGTGACAATATAAAATATCTGCAATCTACTTTATCTAGAAGAGATGCAAGAATGTATGATGCTTTAAAAAAAACAAATAAATACTTTTTCCAGTATATTGCAAAAATATGTATTTATTTATTCTTAATTTTACATTATTTGACATTATTTACACACACACACACACACACACACACATATATATATATATATATATATATATACACAACTTGGTTTCCACAAAAAAAATGTATAACTAATTTTTTTTTTTTTTTTACTAAAATTAATAAGTATTACTAACTAATAATAATAATAATAATAATATGCAGTGTTTTTAACATTGTAATTTAAATAATGGCTGCTGAAAATTCACAGCAGGAATAAATTGCTTTTTAAAATATATAAAAAACAGTAATTTTAAACTTTTATAATTTTTCACAATATTACTGTGTTTACTGTATTTTAATCATAAACACAGCCTTGGTGAATTAAAAAAAACTGAGGAATAATAGACTTAATAATAATGAGAATAGCTATATAACATAGTTCTATTATTTTTATTTTAGCATTGTTAATCTCAATGGTTATTGTATAATATATGAAGTCCAATTATTAAGTGACTGTTTGGTGAATCTATAATTGATACAACTTTTCCTCTCCAAACGGACAGAAATATTACTACAAAACAGAATATTTATACAACAAAAATAAAATCAGGATCGCCAGAGTGAAATAGTCTAAACCCTTGATTGTCATGAAACGTCCTTACTTCACAGCACAGCAATAACATTTGCAAAAGACACAAAGCACTCTTCTGAACCACCATCTTCAGTGATTATGTAATTGCTACCTTAAAAAGAAAATGTTTTGCCTCTTAAAATTGTAATTTAGGAGCCTTGTGTTTTGTCTGGAGACGTGACTAAGCCTCCGCTTTATGAACTTTACATCAGGGCTGGTGCAGCCCTGCCCTGAAGTTTCCCGTCATGAATGCGGAGTCAAACACTGCGCTGCTGGACACACAACTGAGGAGTCAGGGGTTAAATGAATAACTGTGGCATTGTTGAATCATCTTGTGACACCAGTGTGTTTTTTAATGATGTTCACGAGAGCTCTGACCCTGTGGGTCCATGCAGCCGCATGCTGATGAGTCTCACAGCTCCACTCTGATCTCTGGAACAAAGACGCCACAGTAACTAAAACAAGGAGTCTTTAAAATGTACCGGCCAAGTAAATACAAGACACATCAACTCGCTCTGGCACATTTTTTTGCTGTAATATTTGCTTGTCTGCTGTTACCTGCTTTTAGCTTGCTTTTATTTGTCAGTGTATCAAACAGCAGGCAGATGTAGCATCATCCAGCATCTAAGGCTTCATTTCATTGACCTTCCCTGAATCGCCTGTCTTCGGTAAGGGAACAGTGACTGCTTTTTTCTGGGATCAAAGGCTTAGAGTATTTTAATGGTTCCACACATTTTCCCCACACACACATTCCCATAAACCTCAGTTTGGATGCATGGTGGTATACTGAAATTATTCTCTTTGTAGACAGGACTAAATAAAACATTTTAAAATAAAAGTAAAATAAATCGCTTTTTCAAATTTGCTATAAACAAGCCAAAATTGTGACATTGTGGTGAAGAAATGTTATGTATATGTTTTGTACCACAATCAGATCCTTTTAGTAATATTACTGATCTATTAAAGAAAAAATGAAAATCATTTCAAGGTGAATTTAAAATAAATTGTTGATTTTAAGCGTTCTATCAAATTTTTTCTGATTGAATTTTT
This sequence comes from Enteromius argenteus, assembly GCA_032357425.1. Classification (NCBI taxonomy): domain Eukaryota; kingdom Metazoa; phylum Chordata; class Actinopteri; order Cypriniformes; family Cyprinidae; genus Enteromius; species Enteromius argenteus. The sequence continues at coordinate 22,684 of JAUCMR010024548.1, read as the reverse complement.
CAGTTTTATGCATTAAAATATTTTAATTTTAGAAGCTTGACAGCAGTTTTTAGAGAGCATCAAAAATAAGAATTATTGTTATTGTTATTATTATTAAACAATTTTATTTTTATTTAAATTACTTGAGACTTCAGAAAAAGAAATTCATGCTTATTTAATAAGCAATTGAATACAAAATCATCATAAAAAGCTGGCTTACACTAAAATATAATATAATAAATATTAACATCCAACCATTTTTTTTTATAATTACTATATGACCTAATATAATATGCAATTCTAGCAATAATTAATTTTTTAATTATTACAATCAATTAAGTCATTAACAACATTTTGTTTGTGCGTGTGCAACAAACACAAATGGCTAGAACGACCCTTAAACTGATGCTCAGGTGAGAGAACAGACTATCAACAACTGTTATTGCCAATAAATCCCACATAGTCCCCAGAAAAAGATTTATATGTCGGTCATAAACACCTATTTAAAATATATTGCTTCTTCATAAAAGCCTAACAGGCTTTTATGAGCTCTGACTTCTCTCCTGCCATCACCTTATGCTCAATCCGTAGTGTCTTAGTGCTTGTTAAACAATACTTCAAAACAATTACACAAACCTGTGTTTCAGAGTCTCGGGCAGACTTTGTCAAACTTGCCTGACTTATAAGTCCTTCTGCTGTTCACTGATTAATGAGGATATCAGCAGAGGTCACACAAAGCATGTGGCAGAATAATTGGTACAATCAAGCCAAGGTCGATTTTACCTAAAATCGACAGGTTTTTTTTGTTTGTTTTGTTTTGTTCGTTTATTTGGGGGGTTTTTTTGTAATGTCCTTATACTTAGCAAGTGATGTGGATTAATTACTCATGAGGATATGAAGCAATAAAGAGACAGTCGAAATTACCTGCATGTGTGAGTCTGTCTACTGAGAGATTCTCACTCAATCAAACTTATCTATCACTTACAGACACAAAGACAGCCCCTCATCCCATCTAAGCCAACAAACAGCATAAAAGCTCAACCAACAGTTTCAACTACAGACGTACAAAATCATTATTTACTTACCCTCATGTCATAATAAACCCAAACGCTGAATTTTATACTGTTGTTTTACAATGGCTTCACAATGGCTGTCAAATGCTAAAAAGACAGAGCCAAAAAATAAAACAATGAGTCACAAACAAATGACCCCTATGAACCGATTCTGTTTAGTGAATCAAAACCATACAATCCAAAAATAAATTTAGTTTAAAAACGAATTGCTCTTACGAACAGATTCTGTTAAGTGAGTAAAAATAATACAACTGTAGTAATAAATAAATGTAAATAATGTATGTAGTAAAAAAATGACTCTTATGAACTGATTCAGTGAGTTAAAACATACAGTGCAACAAATGTAGTCTAATTTAAAAAAAAGATTCTAATGAACTGATTCTGTTTAGTGAATCAAAAACATACAGTCCAAAAAATGTATCTAAAAACAAACGACTCTTATGAACAGATTCTGTTTAGTGAATCAAAAAACTGCAACAAATGTAGTCTGATAAAAAATTACTCTTATAAACTTATTCTATGAGTTAAAAACATACAGTGCAACAATATGATCGAATTGAAAAAAACAAATGACTCTTATAAACTGATTCTGTGAATCAAAAACACACAGTGCAAATGTAGTCTGATTTAAAAACAAATGACTCTTATGAACTGATTATGTTTAGTGTATCAAAAACACAGTGCAACAAATACAGTCAGTCATATTAATATAATAATAATAACATTTTCTCTTCTGAGCTGACTCTGTTTAGTGATTCAAAAACACACAGAACTGATTCTTGTGAGTTAAAACATATCGTGCAACAAATTTTGTCTGAATAATTTTTTAAATACTCTTACGAAATGATTCTGTTTAAAATGAATCAAAACAGTGCAAGAAAGCTAGTCAGTATTATTTTAAAAAAAAACAAACAAATGAACTGGCTCTGTTTGGTGAATCATAAATGCACAGTGAAACAAGTGTAGTCAGTCTGATTTATAAACAAATCATTCTTATGAACTATTTCTGTTTAGTGAATCAAAAACAAAAATGACTCTTTTACACCTGCCTGACTCAGAAATTCCAATTTGAATCAGACTGACGATTCCTTTTAAGTTACAAAAACTTTTAAAATCACAACTTATAGCGACTGACAAATGTCTTTATGCATTACTGGATGGATGTAATATTTTATATGAACAACAGTACAACAGGACAATTCAGATCTATTTGGGAATCCCCTCAAAGTATATATATTTATGTTTATATTTTATATCTAGCTATAGAAAGCAAGAATACCCATATGAATCTAAATCAAGAGCCTGTAAATCTGAATGTAATCAAACTATACTTAGGAGGACTATAATGCAAATCGTTTTAGTATTTGAAAGCCATGCTAACTATGAAATGCTGTACTTACTGTCGGAAATTCTCAAGGTACATAAATGCATAAAGGTTTTGGAACGACTTAGGGCATGAGTAAATCCCATCACAAGCCTTCTATTGTTACATTTTCCCTTATGTTCATGAAAAGAGCAATGTAATAAAAGCTGAACGCAGTTAAGTGGCACCTACATCTCTTCTGGTGATTGACTTCCACCAAGCAGCGTACTGAAACTGTTTCCCTGTAATGAAGAACATGTCTCCCTCAACGTTTTCATGCAAGCGTGAATCCAAAAATGAAAAACAACAGGAAAATGTTAGAGACCTGAATTGCAAAGCACAAGTCCGGGATTATATCAGCTAACATGATTAGGTGCTACAAAACGTCCTGCGCCTCATTTTCTCTCATGCTGCTGTGCTGGAGACATAGAGATGCTCTCAGGCCTGTATTATGTAGCTGAGAGTCGTTCATGTCTCTTGTGAAAAGGTATGCACACTTCAGCTCAGAGTTATCATATTTACACGCTGAAGTGATTCTCAGGATAGAAAAGCTGGGTAATTATAGCGACTAGTTGAGTGGTGATTGCTTTCTCATTTACAGTGAATGCTGACTGCAATGGCATACTTCAAAACAGCTTACAAAACTAACAGACAAATATTGCTGAAATATGACTGTTTGCATGAAATAAATGCAATGTATAATAAACAACATTCTTCTCTGTGCTCTTGCTTGATGCCATATTTTAATGCTTATAGTTCAAAGCTTCCTCCACAACAACAGCTCAGTCTCAGAAATGATTAACAGTGATTTAACGATTAAGCAAATACATTCAAAGATTTAAATTTCATATATATTATATACAAACATTTGTTACTGGACTGGAATGTTTTATTTATTTATTTTAAAATTCTGTTTTATTTATTTATTTATTTATTCATCTTTTCAATTTTTTTCCATTGCAATTTTTAATACCGTTAAATTAGTTTTATTCTTTAAAAATATATCTAATTATTTTAAATCATTACAATAACACTATTTAACAACTACTTATTAAAAGTTTAACGAAAATTAAATTTTTATTAGGGCCAGTTTTATTTTTACCAATTTTTTGGTTTTCCATTCATTTAATTTCCATTAATTTTCTGAATTCCATTTTGATGATTTAATTACATTTTAATAATCAAAGCATCTCTAATCAATTGCTTTATAATAAAAAAAAAAAGTATTATTATATATTAATTACTTTTTCTGAGATTTTGTGCAGTGGCTTTTTTTATTTTTTATTTTATATTATTTTTTTAATATTAAATATGCCAAATGTAGGGGAAAATTACAACAACAACAAATAAATAAAATAAATAAATAAAAGCTTGAGGGGAAAATTATTTAAGTACAACAACTCACATAATCTGAGGTTTCATTCATATCTGTAGCACAATGTATGTATATTAACCAAATTTAATTTCATCAACCCCTTAATCCCAAGCAACAGTACTAGAGATAGTTCCTCAAAATACTAACATGTTGCCTCTAATTGGCACTGATGAGCTGCAGAAAAAAACCTGTAAAGCATTTATGAATCAGCTTTACCCCAAAAAGAGCATACAAACACATTGATCTTGTCTTCCCAATCTCTCTCACACACAAACAAGCGCTTACACTTAATTTATGTGTCTGAAAGGCCCTGCTGTCTCTGATGGCACAGTGAGCAGTTTGTCTCACAAATGTGTTTGTGTGAGTAGAGGAGCTGTCTGAAATTCTGATCGCTCGCCTGTGATGGACCACAGAGGGGACCAGTGGAGGGCACAGCCAGTGGCCCCTAAACAGAAGCACACAGACTCTTGAGAAGTTACCCACAGACTAGGCTCTTTGTAGGAGCTGCAATCTTTATCCCACACGCAATCGGTCAGGCAGCAGGGAAAAGACACGACTGCCGAACCTCACAGACTACAAGCTGTTCTTTAGCTGTCATTCATCTAGGTGTGGACTATAGCGGGTGTATGAATAAAGCTGTCCTGTTATATTGATGTTGGTTTACAGCGGGCTGCACTGATTTCTGTTGCGCATTTGTTGCTGATTCTGTTTTTGCTTGTGATTTGACATGTTGGCAGTTTATTACAGCATGACATCTCAATCATGTTGTAGTTGTTCTGTGTCTGTGACAGTTCGAATAGTCATAATAGAGTAAAACACAGTCCGGTTTTTGAGAAATGAAAAGAAGTGAAACGTGATCTCTACATCATGTGAGGGTGATGAAGTGTCACTGTCAGGCTTTTCACTTCTTTTCCACAGGTTTTCCAACGTCAAGCTGGATTGTGTTCCTTGAAGAATCCTTGGAGTAATTCTATTTGCTGCATTAGAGATCTTAACTATGCAAATATGACAATTCAAATACTATGAACTACATACGCTAATTGACAGTGTTTTTTGAGATGTTTGAGATCAATGTGCGCTCAGTAAGACTGTTTTGTGCTTGTTTTGTCATGTTTTACTGTAACTTCAGCAGCTACAGTCATGTGCACAAAAGTGCCAAGCTCATTTGTTGGCCAGTTTTTAAAGCAGCGTGTTTTTAAACGAGCCCGAAGCACTTTCTAAAAAGATTTACGCCAGCCGTTATGCACGTGGGTGTGCACACTCACATTTTTGCCCTCTGTTTAGTCACGAGGTGTTAAACATTGGCAATAATCGTGAGCGATGTTCGGTGTGCACAAGCCTTGAGACTGAAAATTGGAGTAATGGCTATAGCTATCTCACAAATAATTTGTAAAAATTTTACGAGGTGGCTAATTAGTACAAATTAGTACGACCTCACTCGAATGATTTTGTACGATTTGTCTAGACCCCAGTGATGGGGTAGGTTTTGGGGTTGGGTGAAGGTCATTTGTACAAAGTCATACGAACTCGTACAATGCATAAGAGTTACCAAAAAACATTTCAATTTGTCGTACAAATTCGTACATGTCAATTTGTCGTACAAAGTGAGGTTGTACAAATTCATACAAATTATGAGTATGAATTGTGTGAAATTGGACTGGTAATGGCTGACAAACATTCATCACATGAATAACATATATTTTAAAGTATAGTACATTAAAATTTTAAAAAATAGCTGTTATTTTGAACTTTATATATTTTTTATAAGTGAATATAAATGAGAATAAGAGAGGCTAAACCATTATTAGTATTGTTTTTATAGACCAGAGAAGGTACACAGAGCAAGCATCGCAGATGGCAATAAAAACTGATTATTGTTTTAAACTAAAACCCTATTTATAATTCAGAATTCTAAAGCAAGCAACATTCTCATAGGTCCACAAGGAAATATTAATGTCAACAGATGAGGAATGTCCTAAATGAGTGTTTAATTGAAATGATCAAAGCCATCACGTTCTGACCTTTGCATGATATACGGTCTCATTTCAAGGTGAAAAGCAGTGGAGCCTTTCAAAGCATTCCCTTCCTCAATGGTTAAAGATGGGTGGTCCTGGTCTCCACAGGGGCGGGAAAACTATTATTCATCCCCACATGGGGAATGATGCGACGTTATGGAGTGTGAGGGATGATAATAGGAGAGCTGTTCACAGAAGACATCTTCAGAACCATGTCTGTGGAGTCCCAAAATGAACATCTGTTCATCTCTTTAACCTTTTGTAAATTGGATCATTTAAAGCATTTAAATTTCATTTTAAAATGTAAACCCAATTATCCTGCTTTTATCTTTTCACATTTCTGGTAAGAATGAAGTTAAAAGGCTAATCAGAAAAATACTGCTAGCACAAAATGCCTGCCTAAAAAAACTAATCTGTATCGTTCAAACCCACACAAGAGGGATCCTTACAAGCTCAAAAGCCTTATTTATTACTTGAAATTTGCTTCTTAGAATTAGAACAGAATTGTTTATATGTTTAGAATAGTTTTGTACGAACTAGCAACTTGTTTTGTATTTAATCTGCAGAGCTGTGCCATTCAGAATTAAATTGAGAATGTATGGAGTAAAATTAAAATGAACAATAGAAAAATAAATATGGAAAATTGAACAATAAAGAACAATAGAATAATAGAATGACAGAAAAAAAAGATGGAATTATACAACGATAAAATAAAATGATGTCAGACATAATATCAGACAGAATGACAAACAGATATAAAAACAATATAGATAGATATAATAATATATAGATAGATAGAATGACAGAATGATAGATAGAATGATAGAACAATAGAAAGAATGATAAAACGATAGACAGAACGATCGATAGATAGATAGATAAATAAGATAGATAGATAGATAGATAGATAGATAAATAAGATAGATAGATAGAACGATAGATAGATAGATAGATAAAGAAGACAGATAGCCTGTGCCTGTGTGTTGTTGCCAGATCAACTCAATTTTTCAGCTCATGAATCTAAAGGAACTCAATTACTCATTTTGAATTTTGCCCAAGGCTGTTCACTTGAAATGCCAAAAAAGCATGCATAATATAGTTTATATAAATTATCAGACATTTAAAGCAAATCACAAATTAGGAACATCACAGGCAATTTATTTTACTATTGAAAACTACAGTAAACGTCCACTGAATAACAGGCAACAAAATCAGAAATCGAAATGTTCCCCAAACTCTCTAATGGTTCATATTTCTTGAGATGCACCTTTGCACGGATCCATAGTGGATGTTTGTCTTATTTTTCCACTCAGCTCACCCACACACCGGTTTAAAATCTCCAGCGAGGTGATCTTACATTTTTCAGGCTACGATCAATAAGCAGATTTTGCATGTGCATGTAACACTGCAAGACTTGAAACTCAAAGGAAAAAGAAAAACAGGAAGCATCGATACACCTCCAGCGTTTGCAGCATCCCTTGGCTTCCTCATACTTCAAATACCTCTAAACAGTAAGACAACACTCAAACCGCTACATTTCCACTGATATACTGGAGCCAAAACCGTGAACCGCTCTCAAAACATTTCCACACACTTGAGTCAAGAACTTTTCTGGGTGAGGATCTCATACCAAACCAGCAATCACAAACTTTTCCAAACTGGGCATCAATACTGGCACGCTATCTGTGGAAAATGGGTTTTGGATATCAGGTGGTCAAATCTTCCGCTGCTTTTCACATAAGCAATCTTTCATTTTTCAAAACACAGGCATCAGAATGTGTTTATTTCATTTAACTCTCACTTTATACCACTTTATAGCTGAACCTCAGCTGAAAACAGACCTGCATCTCTGTCAATTTGCAGCTGAATGGAAAGTTGACTCCAAAAAATATTTGGACACCTCAGCCACACTTAAAAATGTATGAATGTCACTGCATTATACAACAAAATATCAGTCCATTGTGTCTGTGCTCTGTGAAATGGATTTAATGCAGGCCCCCTGTGTTTAAAGAAGAGATATTATTAATATTTCAAACAATTAGGCAGCATATCCAACCGAGCAACTGCATACAGTAGATGAGCAAACTAGAACATACTTCTTAAATAAATAAATGCAAAATGTTATCCTCAAGAAAACCTCATCATCATATTTTAATAACCAAAGTACATTAGAAGTGCATATAAATCTTACAATTGTTAAAGCTACTGTATATGACATTATGCAACAATGCCCCAAAGTCTAAGGTCACTAATACTTATGTTTCTGTTTTGTATCAAAAATGTCAATGTAAATTGTGTCCTCAGAATGACAATATGAGTGAAAAATGTAATCTAAGAATGTCTTAGTATTTGATTTGTCTTCTTTTTGCTTTAAAGACAGCAGCACTGCAGCGAATATGAATAAAGCTATATTTTCTTGTTTAAATTACAGATTTTCTCTGTGGACTCTGACTTGTGGATTCCACAGCCTGTTGTATTCATTATATGTAAGATATATAATGCATGAAGCTCTTAAACCCATGTCTTAAATAAAAAAATGATAGGTGACCGAAAGCGGAATTGCAAATTCTTTCCAATTAAAGATGAAATCTCAACAGAGTCCACTTGACAGACTTACACAAGACCTTCATTTTATCCTCATGGTATATATTGCTAGGCTGAAATTTCTTGTGACACAAAAAGGTGAATTACCACATATATACAGAGTTATTAATTACAGACTTGCTGAATGATTTCTGAAATGATTAAAAAAGATCAGTTAGGTGTCCAATCTAAACATCAGATTTCATATTTTAAAGTAAATTATCAAGGCTGGTTTGAATATCATTTTTAATTTATTTAAATTAAAAATGACATTTTAATCAAATGTCATTTTTTAAATTATTTTAAATTAGTTTCTCCTGTGTGCTGGGCTGAATGTGCTGGTGGTATGTCTTATTAATACCAGCTGATAAAATGTGTAAATGAGTCAAAACAGCACCAGCACAAGAAGGATCTGTTTTAAGGATATCTGATGCGTGACCGAACTGTAATGGGCAACAATATAGATGCTATGACAGTATTCATAAAACATCTTAAGACTAAAAGTAGCTCATAACTACTAATGAGCTGATGAGTTAAATCAGATGTGACTGATAAAAGAGACATACAAAATGTGAAGTGTTGGGGAGGCTCCAGGAACATGTTTGGGAACACCTGTCCTAAATCATCATGTGATTTCTTAAATCAAGATGACTCCCAGTTACAACATTAGGTGCGTTCAACTTGAAGCATGGCGTCATCTTTCACTGGAAAGAATTTGCAATTCCGCTTTCGGTCACCTATCATTTTTTTATTTAAGACCTGAAATGGGTGTGTCAGACAAAGGAGACATGCAAAATGTGCAGTGTTGGGGAGGCTCCAGGAGCATGTTTGGGAACCCCTGATTTAGGAGATCACATGATCAAACTAAAACAAGCAATGATTAAAAAAATACATAAAACATTGATCAATATGCTAAATAAAAATGAAGAGAGAGAGAAGAAAAAAATTAAAGTACCCCTACTATGGTTAAAGGCACAATATGAAAGATTTCGCCACTAGAGGTCGCATTTTCAAAACAATAACAGAGGCGAGGTTCGATGACGCAATGACGGAGCGTAGAACACTGGTAGATGTCATTTTCACAAATCATGTTCACGGATGAAAAGCTCATTAATATCTGTTGAATCACCTAACCACCTGCACATGACTATTACCTACACAATGAACACGCATGTTGCCGTAGTATTCACAAGCGGAAACTTAGGATAGCGTGGATATTGCATCATTGATAGGCGACAATGAACAGGGACGGTCTTTTATCTTGAATTTCTTTGAATTTACAAATCTTACAGAACCTTTCAGATAAAATAAGTACACAACTGCATGAAATATATAACACTGTGCAAGTGGTTTTTGGATATTTTATAAAAATATTTAATAAAAGGTTCATATTTTGGTTTTGGGAGTCCATAACAACAGGTTGACATGCATGCAAGATCAAAAAAACAAAAATGAATGAAAATTCATTGTCTTAAATATTTTTACTTTACTTGCCCAACGACTCCCAAATGATTCAAACAATTTCCAAACCCCTCCTTTGTGTGCTGCTAATCTATGGTGATTGGTCCAATTGATCTAATTTTCATTTCATCATGCCTGATAAAGCAGTGTTTGTCGAGGAAAACACTATATTTACCGTGACAATAGCAGCCCCTAGTGGCAAAGAATGAATTAGCATTTTCATTCAGACCAATATGAAAAGATCAACAAGTGGGCAGGCAATATGCTACTGTTGGCAATGTGCTAATGGGTGTGCTAGATTTTTGCTCTAAAAGTATTTCACAAAGCATTTTAGCAATCTGTGAAAAACTGTTAGGAATAGTGAACAGGACTTCACTAAGACCTAGCCACAAACTATCCTAAAATGGCTGTTGTTGGCAATCTGCCTTGGAACGTAAAACTTTTAGAAACATTTGACGATAATAAGCTTTTAAAAAGGTATATTGCCTTAATCGCAGGAGTATTATGACTGTTGTAAAACTTGTCAGGCGCAGTTTTCCTTAGATTATATGCTTGTTTTCATTAACCATCTGAGCAAGAAGTAACGGCTGTACTTGAGTCCAGTTTGCTTTTCCTTTACGTTTACATGTCTGTCAGCTATGTTTAATCTACTCTGTTAATTAAAAAAGCTGTTTAAAATCATATTCACTAATTGTTTACGAGAAGCATATATGTAAGAGGCTGACAGATAGCTCAACATTTAGTTCTTTAATTAGTGACACTTAGTCTGCATTTTTAAATCTTTATTAATTCTCTCTATACCTTAGTAAATTGTTTGTCTAAGCAGCTTTGTGAATAGGAAGGATCCAGGAAAACCTGTCTGGTTGGTCCTCAAATCATAAACAAAAAAGATGGTTAGCATCTAACAAATACAATTCAAAACAGAGTCATTTATCTGCAACAAACAGCTGTGCTGTGCAATTTGCATGTTGTCATGCAGAAACATCTGCATTAGATATCACCTGCTAATAACCTTGTTCCACCCTGTTTCCACCAAATATCTCCAAATTCCTCATAACACATTGTGAAGGTTACAAGGTTGTCGGGGAGGCAGACAGGCTAATAGAGAATTTGCACCATTACAAATTGAGCTTTACGGATGTTGGGCTCATTACAGCCCGGTGGAAGACAGACATTCAGGCCGTTAAATGCCTTTAGGTAGAATGTCACCATTTTCTGCAAGTCCTCATTACCAGTCATGCGAATCTGTTCCCATCACAAATTTCTCATGCAGTGATCGTGCCAACCATCTATGGGAAGTTTCTCAAGACGGCATTGTTAACGCTGTATGATCTATTTCCACATTAGATTTGTCAGTAGTTTGATTTATATAGACAGGTGGCATATTACTGCAAATTATTATTAATAATTTACAACCAATTTATGTGTGGACATTGACGTAATTTGCCCCAGACGCCACTCTGTTTACCCCGGTTTTGTTTATGGCTGCATAAAGCTGCATGAACTTCAAAAGTTATTGAACTGTGTTTTAGGTTCCTGTGCTGTTTCTCCTCAGTTTTCCACAGGTATCTCCTCTTTTTTAAAGGCTTAGAGGTTATCAGGTGCTCATACTTCATGCTAGTTTGTTGATAAAAGCTCTTGAAGGAGAAATGATGATGCCAGGGGCTCTCAGAAGAAGATGTCTCCGGTGGTCTCAGGGGACAGGTAATCAGCCTGGAAGCGATTAAAGGCCTCCAGTGAACAGGGCAGTAGGTGAGAGCAATCATCTGCTAGGTTACAAGCTGCCTGCAAAGTTGTAGAGACCAGCGCTGAATCACTTTTACCTGACAGGTATGAGGTTTGGGTAGAGTTATTAACGCTGTAAATAAGACCATTAAACCGCAAGGCAGAACTTTTAGAAGTTCATATTGGTAAAATGAGAAATATAAAACTTTCTAGTTCGTAAATGTAATGAAGGGTCTATATTCTATACCCCCCCCCCCCCCCCAAAAGTCCACTTACAATGTTAGACAAGGTTTCTTTGCCGCAAAAACAGTTGTAATTTAGTTTTGCACTACCATTTTCCACCTTCTTTCTGACCCTGAAAAAAGCTGGTACCTCTTAGTTGGTTGCTGCTGGACCCTTTGAGACTTTTATATTTACAGTATGACTTCTGCTATGATTGGCTAACCCCTGAGCACGGAGGCTCATCAAGGTAGGCTTAGTTGCTGAATCCTAATTTGACTTTGATATATGAAGGTAAACACGTGCTTAAAGGAATATGTGGCACAAAATTTCATCCATCCCTTTTTTATGATTGGGGCCGATTCACAAACATTTAAAAAAGCTTAATAGTACAGACAAGAGAGTATGCATGTTAACATGATCACTTAGTGATCTTTTCGGTGTAAAATTATATCCATTTAAAATGACAATGGCTGTAAACTGACTTAAAGTGCCCCTATAATGGGTAATGAAAGGTTCATATTTTGGTTTTGGAAGTCTCCAATAACAGGTTCACATACATGCAAGGTCAAAAAACACTTTCATTGTCTTATAATATGCATTTATTTTTAACTTACTTGCTCAACGACTCACTCAACGATTCATTTTTCCCCTTCTTTGCATGACGCTAATCTGCGGTGATTGGTCCGATTGGTCTCATTTTCATTTCATCTCACCTGTAATGGCTGATAACACTGATAAACAGCTAAAAGGCTGGCCAGGCTGGGAAGTGGCCAAAATCTCTCTGGTTTTAGCTGTTTTTTTCTCAGCAGGGAAAGCAGCATTTGTGAGCGCAGTGCTGCTTTGTGTTCAGCGTTACTGTGGAAATCGCTATTTTACCTGCTCCATAAGCAGCACCTAGTGGCAGAGAATGAATTTGCATTTTCATTCAGACCAACAGTAAAAAACCAACAAGTGGGTAGGCAATATGCTAATGTTTCATGATGTCCTCAACATGAAAAAGCTTGGGATTCATTAAAAAAAAAACTTGTTTCCATGATTTATACTTTTTTTGAAAGAGAGAGAGATAATAACTTTATACACAGACTTTAAAAAGGAAAACTTTGCAGGATGTTTTTTTCTTTCACTTACGTCATTTTCAAAGATCCATAATGGGGCACTTTAAACAGGTCTGTTTTAACTTTATTATATGTTTTCTTTATATGATTTTTTCATTATTAATTTCTATTGCAAATGCCTCACCACAACCCTTTTTTAAAAATACTGGATATTTCCTTAATAACAAGCCATGAATTAGCCGTGCATTTAATTACTATCGTAACTCAACATTTCTGATACAGACTCCTTAACTGATCTGGGCAGACGTTATAGTACACCTACATAGCTCAAAATCCCCAAAATTCCATATTTAAAGTTCAAAAGAACTATAAAAACAACCTTAAAAGCAAAGAAGGAAAATATGCACTGCAAATACCAATCATCCAACAACGTATAAAATTAAATCAGCCATTATGTTTAATCTTTCTTGAAATACTGTTATTCAGCTCTAATTACATGCACTTCAAAGCACCTTATCTCACTTGGATGAACTCCTACTGGGCGTCTATTCTACAATAATACTAAGAAAGCTATTACTGTGTGGCCTGCTACATGATTCAGTACATGACACAGACTTTGAACCCTAATATTAAACAGAGTCAAGCAAATGGCTACTATTTGAAACTATGTTAACCTTAGCTCCTTGGTATTCAGAGCAAAGAGAACAACCTGTTAATAACATGTTGGGCCATCATTATCCCGGGTTTACAAACAACGCAAATGACAAAATGACCCACAAAAAATCTGATGAAACTGAATCTATTTAGGCGATATGATCTGAGAACCTCCAATAGGCTTTTAACCAAAAGAGCCTCCCTCTCATCGACCCCAGGTCTCCATCCAACATGTTCTTAATGATGCCTCCTCTTCCCATTAATTAAATTTTTACTGTATGGACTTTGTCTCCTCTGTCCCAGTAATTGTGCTCGGGGTCGGAGTTAATCTCCAGAAAATTACCTGCCAGGGACGGACAAGGTGGGAAAAGTCATTATTTCATCTCGTATTATCATTATCCCCAAGACTGGCACGGCCCTGGTTGTCGACTGGCTTCCTCTCCGCGTGTGGCGGCACATGGCCATTATGGGCAGCATTTTCTTTAATCATGACTGCACATTACCAGCACTGGGATTAGAATGTGATTTATGGCTGCCACCAGGAGAAAGGTTAGAAAATAGACTGGCAAAAGTTACCTTTTATAATGAGGTAGAGCTGATTCGCAAAGCCTAAATTGTGAGCTAGAGGTCTAGATATACTTGCTAAAACTCCATCCCCCACAACAGATCATCAGACATGAGCATTTTTCAGCACTGCCATGTAGATAAACAGTAAAAGCTGTAGTAAAAATGCAAATACAGCAATGAACTGTTAACAGAACCAAGTCTTAGGATGACACATTTTTAGTAAGCTATATGTTGGGGTCTGATAGCGCGATTTAAGACGATTTGCAAAATTATTAAGTTATAAAGACACAGCTAGGGCTTCTGGTTGAATAAATGATCTGATAGATGATCTGCCAATAAAAACAAATTCAACCATTAAACCACATACTGTCTGTGTATTCATTTTTTATGGTAATTTGAAAGCTCCAAAGACAGGGACATTTCTAATTTCGGTTGGTTTTATTATTAATTATTAAATGTCACCACACTAAACTGGCAAGCCTAAGTGCAACATGCTAATTGATAAATAAATCTTCTTGCGTACTTTGATCCATCAAAATGATTTGTCATTTAATAAATTATGACACTGCATTTAATAAATTATCCAGACCAGGGTTGCCAGGTTTTTGTAACAAAACCCGCCCAATTGCTGCTCAAAACTAGCCGAGAACTAGCCCAAATGCGTTTCAAGGGGAGAAATTGCACTCCGGGGGTAAAATACATGTTTTTAGGCAGAGTTTCCCTAGTAAAATTCACATTCCAGGGGCTAATTATCATGGGATCACTTTAACCCACGGACATGAAAAACAACCCGTGGCAACAGTAGCCCAATTCCATGGGAAAGACTTGGCAACACTGATTCAGGCTGACTTTCAAAACTTGCATTAAAAACCTTTAAATAAAAAATAATAATTAAAAAAGGTTTCATTCCTAAGAAATAGGCCAAAATGTTTTCTCAGTTTATCTAAGCCAATTTTTTTTATTCTTTAAATGTGCACTAATTAAAACAGTTTCACATTAAAGTTAGTAGTACTAGTAGTAGTAGTAATAGTATATTTATTCATCTTAGGCTATTTTCACGTTTTCATGGCCACATTAATATGAATTAGTATTTTGACAGAGCTACAAGAGCTACAACTAAGTTATATTTGATCAACATCATGCACTATATAGCAAAATAATTGCTGATCACTATTTCATATTCCTAACATATCTGTGTAATAAAAGTCTTATGAATAACTAGTCTTGCAATACGACATAAATATAGTCCACAGTTTATGTACCACATCTTTTTATTCAGCTCAGGTGGGCATAGTCTCGGCGGAAGAACTGAGACGATGAATTTCTGTCGAAATTCAGTTGTACAGGCAGGATAGAGGCTGGACAGACAATAAGAACCCTCAGAAGACAGTCCTCATCCTCCAGCAAGCTCATATCCCGACAGCAAGAGCTTATGGATTGTTCAGGCTGGATGAATATTTCACCAGAACAGTACTTGAGCCTAACATCTGAGTGCAAACTTTAGGTTTGTTAAGAACTCAAAGCTGGTTTTCTTGTTGCGGTCATTGTCAAGTGCATGCAACGAAAGCTGAGGGCCCTTCAGAGAGTATTTTGCAAGCTGGGCCCCCCCAGGCCCTTCTGAGATGACTATTATTAGTCATCTAATGCTAGCCTGCCACAAATAAGGTTATTTGCATAAGTCTTAAAGGTACAGCAGCAAAAATAGCCCGTGTAATTCTAAAGGTCATGCAGAGGGTGGAAAGCGGTGGAAAAAATTGTGAAAAAATTAAATTATTGACTAACATTATAAGTTGATTGCAAGATAAAATAAAATAACTTTTCTTAGACTTACAAATGATTTTAAAATTGAACTTGACAACAAAGTATCTGGATCCTGGTTGGGACTGTAATGTACAATCTGTGCAAATACAAAACCTCCTTGGTGACTAACTCCATTTTGAATTTCATGAGCTGCTGGTGTTGAACAGGGAGAATGAGAGCCTCCGTGATAAAAATGGATTTACATGGACACGCCAATCCTTACACAGTTACAGCTTGTACAATTTCTCCCCAACAACTGCGACTCTTGGGAACTCACCAGCTTATGGAAGCTCATACATGCTCAGTCTGAGATTAACTGTCTTTCATATTGTGTGAAGGCTTTACATTGCGTGACATGCTTATTTTTGCCAAAACTACAGCAGCGAGAAATCTAAAGCACAGCTAGGGTTATTATTCCATACTAAAACTAAAGACAATATTAAATACATTTTTGCAAACTGAAGTAATTTAAGAAAAAGTAAATTTAAAAAAATATAATAAAATAATCTAAATATAACAGAGATGCACTGAAATTTCAGTCACTAAATATTTTTTTTATTCAATTTCACATTGCAAATTCGGTTTACCTTTGCATTTTTTTCCATCACACTTGTTTAAAGTCAACATTAAAATATTATACTGTCTATTGAGCTTATAAATGTTTTGTAAAAATGTCATCATCTAAAGGAAGTTAGAGTCATTTCTTAATTTTTTAAATATTACAATATTAAAAGAGTTGATATATTATATAATATTATAAATGATAATTAGAACTGATGGCCTAAAATATATTTCAGTAAATCTTAACTAATTTAAATAAAAATTAAATATGTATATTTAATAAACTGGAATAGACAAAGCTGTTGCGGACATTTTCATTCAATCTAAAAAGCATTAAAAGTAAATAAATGCTATTCAAAACAATAATAACCTGAAGTGCAACCTGTGTTTAAAAAGAAAATTATAAATAAAGGAAAGGTACCACATACATGTCCAGAGGCATTAAATCTCTGGGTAAACTATTCTAATCATACAAGCAGGAAGCTGTCCATTTCCGCAAGTGCCCACATGAATCAATCAATAAAACTGTGGTATTTAAATAATTATCATGTCCTTGAGAATCTCAGCATCCACATTGAGAGCACTAATATCGATTATGCAGAACGTTATATTGAGAGACAGGGTTGCGAAGCGTGTTCAGGGCCATGTACGAGCTGGGTCTCTGGGGAGAGACTTGATCCGGACGTGGGAGAATTGAACCTAGTGAAATCCTTTAGCTCTCTCCAGCTCAGCATTTCTAATGAATGTAACCTGAGGACTCTCAAGAGCTGCTCGGGCCGGGGGAATTATCTCTATCACTGCTGACATAGAAGAAAACTGCACTGGCTTTTAATGGTGACTCGAGCATTATCTTCAATTATAAAACGTCAATCATATCCAGAGCCTGTACTGCTGGTCAGTGCAAGCTTACATAAGCAGCCTTTAAATACCTACATTTGCTGGCTTATTCCCTTTAAGTCAGGTACAACAAGACGAAGTTGAAGAGAAGGTGAACTTCATGAACTTCAAACTGTTTTTTTTTTTACTTCCCTACATCTTTTTTGGGAAGTCTGTGAGCTTTAAACTCAAAATTGTAGCTTGTTATGCCATATTCAAATGTCAGAAACAGGAACTCACTCCCCAGGGCATTGTGTCTAATGGTTCTCTTTCCTGTCTGAGAAAGTTTACTGTACCAAACTTTAACTGGAATCACCTGATGTATGTGTCTGTGTATTCCTTCCTGCCTGTCATTTCAGCTTCTTCCCATGTAAAATAAGAAACTGGTCTATACAGGAAAGACTGGCCTAAAAAGACAGTGCCCCAAAGCTGTATCCGTCACTCTCAATTAAGATTTGCAGCTTCCTGGTAGATGGTTGCAGTGCTAGTGCATGTGGGCAGGAGGCTTGAGAACAGATCATTCAAAAAAGAATCGAAATCGTGATATGGCTGTGTGTGATTATTAAATTGCAAAAGGCTGAGATTAAATACTATATAGCAAGTGCTGCAAACTTTACAGTGAAGGTCGGTATTCTACTACGGGGAATTTGCTAACATTTGTTAATTAATATAGTACAAAATGTATTCTAAGAGGCCATCTTACTATGCCCTATATAATTTATGCAATGCAGAAAACATTACCAGAATTACATACACATTTAATTTACATTATAACACTTAATGTTACAAAATGTAGAAAATTGCGGAATAATTTAAATTTTACAATTTAATTGTACACGTAATCAAAACCCAATATGGATGCAAAAAGTTAATTTGCCACCTCACAAATGAATCCAGCACATGAGCTACCTCTCTGAGCTTCAGAGCAAAGTATTAATAATAAAATGTAAAAAATAAAAATAATAATAAATAAATCATTTATTTTTTTAAGCACTACCATAGAATTATCCAGTGTTTTAATTTGAAAAGATTTAATTAGTTAATATTTTTATGCCCGTATTTGATTGACACTTTTTATTTTCATTAAATCATTAATTCAAAAATATAAAGCAGACAGCATAGAATTTCTTACATTTCACAGTTTTGTTAATTTAGTTAATTAAAAGTAAAAGTAAAAATGTTATTTGATTTTGGCTTAATGTTTACGAAATTGTAATTGTTGTTCAATTTGTTTTCATGATTTAACTTATTATACATGTTTTTATTACTAGTAATTTATTACTAAAAAAATACAGAAAAAAAAAAAAAAAACATTTTATGTGGCCCTAAAGTTAGATAGTCTGTAGCAAAATGTTCAACAGTTTTGCTTTAGATTATTTTTAATTAATTAAAAGGAAAAAAGCAAAAAAAGTTTGTTTTTGAGTGAAGAATAAATGCCACAAGAAACAGAAATGACAGCAAATATAAGAACAATCAAATTTAGCCTAATCTATGTTGAAAACAGGTAAAGTATGCTGCCTTAATATTTACTTTCAATTTCAATTTGAATGTTGATATAACAAGAACTAGGTTCTTTTTCAATTTGTTCATTATTTTTAGTTGATTGAAAGAAGTCTATATTTGAGAGAATAAGTGTGCACACTCCTAGAGAGTACATCTAAATGTTTCCTGTTATAAAGCATAGGCAAAACATTAATTTTAAAGAGATAAACGTTGAGAACACATGCAATTTGTCTTTTTAACCTTGATTTTTCAGCAACATCAATATTGCAATGACAGACAATTGCAATGTCAAAATAATCACAGGATTTGTTTAGCCCTACCGGATACAGTGAGACTGAAATTTGAGTGGTCCAGTGGAAACAACGTTCACCAACTCTGAACTGCTTCTGACCTCCTTCAGTACAGGTCCACTGCACATGTCACCATCTCCACTCAACATAAACCAACGTAAACCACTAACTCTCTCACTAAAAGCCTTTACAAACTCATCCGATCAATTGTTACGCCGTGCAGAAAACCATTTGAGAATCGCCTCGTTCTGCTTTTGCTGCCAAAGACTTTTCAAGGAGCTTCAACGTTTCGCCACTTCAGTGGGCAGAGTAGAGGAGGACAGGTGATGATACAGCACATATCACATCTCGAGAAGACATATCCAGAGCAGCTACTACACACTCATGAAACAGTCTGTCAGAAGGTAATATACAACCTTTTTTAAACCTCAGCATTTTTTCTGTGCAATACACTTAAACATTGGAACAATTCCACATCCTATATACAGTCGGCAGTTTACTACAGCTAGCGGGAAACAAGCGGGAAGTCTTTTATCTCCTGAGCAGATTTTTTGGAGTTCAACAAGGCATGAATTCAACAAGGTGCTGGAAACATTCCTTGGAGAATTTCATGGAGTTATTGTCAATTTTTCGGCCACACATGCCTGCTTCCACTTCACTTCATCTAGATGTTTCGCTGTTGGAAAGAGACCGTGGGAGCATGCCGCCCTTTGAGTATAAACTATAGATGCATTTCAAAGAAACAGCCTGAGATTATGCTTAAGCACAGGAGACATTTTTCATATTTTCCAAATCTACCTGCCTTTAGGTATAAGAATATACTGTATATGCACCTACAATACCATTCCTATATTTACAACTTTTGTTAATTCTGAATATAATACAAGAAGTCAAAATGTTACTTTGCTCCAATTGTGGAAAAAAAAAATATATATATATATCTAAATGTATGATAAATAAAAGTAGACTAAACCTCATTATTTTTGCTTTATTATTTACTAATATCATTCGAGCATCCTAACTATGTAACAAAGCAGGATTCAACACGTAAAAAAAAAGAAATAATATTGTAAATGAGTTTAATTATTTGTACAAAATACTAAAATATATAAACCAAATGCCAGCTCAAATTTTTGATAAAATAGTCATTCAGGTTAAAGTTTAACCAACAAATTACACTCAAAATAAGTAAAGTTTTTTTTATTTTGAGAATTATCCACTGATCTATAATAGAGAACATTATATAGATCAGTGGTATTATCCCATGCATTCATTGTTGGAATTAGTTGATTCAGTCTTTTCATAAAAATATACTTATATCTTTTTGACTTACAATCAGCAATATTAATAGTTTGCCAATTTGCAAATATCAGCTCTGATCAAGTTAGACTAATTATTTTATTTAACAATACTCAAAATAAAAATTAAAACATTACATTTTAAAATATATGTCTTTGTGCTAAAGCATCAATACATGACCATAATTCCTCAAGAAGTTAAACCATATATTTCCAATCAGAGATGAAAGGTTACTGGGTTATTATAATTATTATTAAAAAGTTACTTTAAAAATAAAATAAACTTTAACTGAAATAAATATTACTGGAAAATATCATCTAGCTGCCAAAGCAGCATTTCTAATGTTTAATTTGATGCAATAAAGCTAAAATTTAAAATGATAAATAAAATGTATAAAACACTGTTAAAATAAAATATTTGTAAAAACTATAATATTAAAAGGTACTAAAATAACACATGCTGAATAAGCGTTTTTCTGGCCGCTCTACTGTGAGAGAAGAAAGTGTTTTACTGTAAGTTAGCCCTCGGTTCATTTCATAACGACCATAAAGGATCCAGTACAATTCACGATGCTATTTTCTACTTAGCCCTGCTCCTATAACGTTACTTGATAGTTAGCACACATTTATTGCCTATCCGTGTCAACTAACAGAGCACTAATTTAAAGGACAGCCAACATGGAGCTGGCTAGCGTTCGGTGTCTCGCTAAAGGGCATAACTGTGATTGGAGAAGAGGATCCTCGGTTAAAACTCTCCAGTCTCTGGGTCAGTCCTACTTAGGATCAAACCTACAGCCACTGACTTGAATTCAAAACAGCGGGCCTAACTGCTCCCTTAAGAATTATTTTACCAAGCAAAACTTCAATAAATTAGTAGGCCTAACGTTACTTTTAGGATACTGCAGCAATAATACTTTCATAACTCTACAAACCAAAACCTTTCAGAAACATATAAACAAAACCTTACCATAATAATTTTCCCGTTGAAACTCTTTTGGGTGCTGTAAACTGATGTATTTTTATTCCATGAATCCATTATAGGTGATGTGTTCTTTTTTTTTTTGAAGATAAATAGCCATGGATGCTATCGTTGTTTTAGAGATTGCTGCCTTTGAGGTCACTTTCCAAAGTGGCTCATTTTCTGTGTTTTGATTCAATTAAAAATGACTATTTTAGATTCTTATGAGTGAGTCATTGAAACAGATTCGTTAATGAAGTAGTTCAGAACTGAAATAATAAAATATCTTATAAAAAAAAAGCATGTGTCACTTATTAAGAGAATCCAGAAGAGGTGGTCAAGCAATGAACATGAAAATCATTCATGAAACTCGAGATGCTGAACAATTCGTGATTCAGTTAGGGGTAGGAGTTTATAAGAATGTATGTCTGAGGGGAACTTACCGTCTTTAGAAAAGTTTAGATGGTATTGTTTTTTTCATCTAGCTTCTGTATAATGCATAGGCCTATTAAAAATCCATACTGTAAGTGCAGCGCTGCTTTGTTTACATTGAAAACCAAGGAAATGCTCTAAGCGCCACCTGCTGGCAGAGAGTGAAACTGCGTCATCCAGTTTCAGTTTCATGCAGATGTTTATGTATAGTTTCACAAAACCCAAGTCAGACCACTCTGTTTTTGCTTCAAATTTCGAAATTATACAATTTAATTTAGATTAAAACTGCTCATGTTGCATCTTAGTTTGAATTATGATTAAAATGCACAGACAAAGCCTTTTGAAGATATTGATTTTAATTGTGTTACTGATTTGATATGGTGGCTTGTAATAAAAGTTAAATTGAACTTTGTTATTTACATTTACATTCAATTTAAATTGTGTTATTTAGCAGACGCTTTTATCCAAAGCAACGTATAAATGAAGACAATGTGAACAATCAAAACTAACAAAAGAGCAATAATATGCAAGTGCTATATATATTATTTTAGTGTTATATTTAAATTTCGCAAAGAATGTGTAGCATTAAGTCCAAGTAATAATAAAAGGGCACATTTAATTTATAATTTGTCTTTCAATCTCATTTTGTTTAAATAAAAAATTGTGAATCGAATCAAATTGTGAGTTAAGTGAATCATTACATCCCTACTTGGCATAGCTTTTCATCAAAGATGAAAAAGACTAAATGTTATTTCAGCGCATTCGTAATTCTGCCTCCTTTGAAGATTTGCACACATGACAAGCAAACAATGCCGATTTCACGAGTTCCCCCTTCCTCATTAAATAACCAATAATAAGCATGTTTGGCGTGCTGTCCGGGGAGCAGGCAGAGAG
>JAUCMR010024510.1:16211-30330 GCA_032357425.1 Enteromius argenteus | reverse complement strand
GTATTATATTATTTATTGTTTTATTATTTACTTTTGGGGCAAGAAGCCATGTAATAAGCGGGATTATGTACAGCTAGCAGGTTGTTATCGCAGAATAAAGCCCTCCACGAAAGCCTGTCGGGCTTTATTCTGCGATAACAACCTGCTGGCTGTACATTATCCCTTACTTAATGCATTAGAAAATGTATATTTACTGTAAATGCATAGTTATTATTACAAGTTGTATTTCTGAAGAAAATAAAATGGAAAAAATGAATTCAAACAAACCTCTTTTTTTATCTTGCCATAATTAAATATCACTGCAACTATAGACAGTCGCTCAAAGCGTTTAACCGAATAGGGAAGCCTCAAGGAAATAAACAATGACTTAAATACAGTAAGATCAATTGGCTCCGCCACACAAAAACCTGCAAACAATACAAGTAAAATGTTTAGTACTTTGGTGGATTTAAGTTCAATTTGACAGTGAGAGGGAAAATTACCATGTGATGAAGAAAAACTGAGAGACTGGATCTCCCATGTTGTGATAGAGTGTGGTAAATGGATTGTGTGCCTGGAAGAAAGACTTTGTGCAATTAAACCATTATTCAAGACCTTTGTAAATCTTTGTAAATCTTGTTATAAAGAAAATCCAATGGGAGCTTTTACATTTTAACACTTGTATGTGTATTTCATTGTAAAATTTAAATAGAATTTACAAAATTATTATATTACATGTCAGCAAATTTTCCTTTCTGCTTTTAATATTTTACACACATAAAGAATTGTATACGCCAACTTTATAATTAGAGGCAGACAACCTACTCACCTAACTTTTTCTTTCACATCAATCTGCTTAAACTCAAAGCTTGGAGGGAAATATCGGCGAACTAATTCTGTCCCCAAGTCTAAGAAATCATCCACTTCGTTTGAATTAACAGCTGCGAGAATAAAATGATAATAATTTGTGAAAGAAAAAAATCCAATGACTTCATTGCACTGATTACTGACTTGTGCATGATAGCTTTTTATTAAGATATTAATACTCACTTCTACCATGCCCTGTCCTTTGGTCCTCTTTCCTTTTTTTGTCTCTTAGCTTGGTTGCAAACTCACAGCACTCTTGGAAGACTTCCACACATTCTTTGCTTTCTGTTTTGCTTACTCTTTTCGCTCGTTCCTCACAACTAAACTTCATAGGAATCAGGGTGAAGCCATGGCGACAGCATTTCTGCAGTTCTGCTTTCTTAAATGCAGCTTCTACGCAACAAAAGTGATGAGCAGGAAAAACTGACAGTAATTGGACATCTTTAAGAGCAAAACCAGTTCATAGCTGGTGTAAGTTCTCAATCTGATCATAATGCATGGCTAAAAAAGTCTGAAATGCCTCCATATTGACAAGTAAAACATATAAATACTGAGTGCACCTTTAAATTATGAAAACATAAGCTTTGAGAATTGATGCAAAGAGCAAACAATTAGTAATACTGACAATACTGTACCTTTTCTAGCCATTTCTGCTTGAATATCTATAAAACGTTTGTTGCGTCTAAAACCAGACTTGCAGCTGAAACCTAGACGCACAATGAATTTGGAAATATTATTTGCATATTGTAACAGCTCTTTCATGTACAGACAATGAGCCCAATAAAACGAGTCTGTTTCTTTCTTGAGCATTATTTGGTACCTTTTCTCATCATTGAACGAAATGAGGTTGAGTGGGAGATGAAGGCCAGGCCAGCATCATTAAAAACAGCAGCTGTGTTCTCTCCACCACCATATGAACACCCCAGATCATAAGACTGCATGGAGGTGAACACCTTCACACAGGAAAATAGGATACAGTAAATTACTTAAGAGCAGATCAAAAAATTCGGCAACACTTCTTTTAAAGGTGTCCATAATACAGAGTAATTACCTAGTAAGTACCTAGTAGTAGCTTTTGTACTTACCATGTAACTAAGTTATAAAAAACAGTTCGTACTTACAGTTTGTAAATACGTAGATGTGCTACTGTTACACATTTGTAACATATGTGTTGCAGACTTTATACAATGTATTGAATTATAAATTCAAGTACACAGGCATAAGCTACTTAAAAATAAAGTGTATAAAGATTGTACTTAAGTGTAAGTACCTGTGTAACAGACTCGGCCTCTTACATATGTGTAACAGTAGTTGCCTGTTACGTCTACATAATTACAAACTGTAAGTACAGGCTGTTCCATAACTTAGTTACTGTACATGATAAGTACATTTTATTTCATATAAGTACAATGTCTACTACTAAGTACCTAATTCTGTATTATGACACCTTAAAATAAAGTGTAACCAAACATTCAATATGCATTTTTTCTTATATGTGTATTTGGTATAAGCTTTTGATGGAAAACACACCTGTTTTGGAGTGAGTTTGTTTTGAGCACCCAGGGCGTAAATGGCTTTGTCCACAACTAGT
The DNA here is from genome assembly GCA_032357425.1 of Enteromius argenteus. Classification (NCBI taxonomy): domain Eukaryota; kingdom Metazoa; phylum Chordata; class Actinopteri; order Cypriniformes; family Cyprinidae; genus Enteromius; species Enteromius argenteus. Next base: position 27,893 of record JAUCMR010024510.1, on the reverse strand, counting down.
AAGGCCACTTTAGCTTTTTTCTGCTCTCCTACGTCAATGACAAGCTCAGCAGTATCATCTGGTTGATATTTATGATTTTCATGCAGTTTGATCTCAAGCTAAATAGGAAATGGGGCAGCAGAACATTTGGCCATTTTTATTTTTACTATACTATATAACTGTATTACAAAAACTGATAAAAATGTGAAAAGCTTTTTGACATATACCTTTCCCTCACACTTATCTTCTACATCTATCCATACTGAGTTTGCAATGACGTTCCCATTTGTGTCATAGTAATAGGCGATCACTCTGAAGGACGGAATCATCTCTGGAGTGATAGGGATTTGTGTTTTTACTACAGAACCTGATGCAACGGAACTCGCTGATCTCAGCATGCCTCTACTGAGAATCTGAAGAAACACACGTCATGTTTAGTAAACATTACTCCAAAACTTAAACAGTTACTTAATGATTATTTTTTTCCCCAGTAAAATATCTAAACATCCTTAAACCAAAATAAACCTGCTAGAGAAGCAAGTGTGTGTGACATTATTGTTTTCAAAGAATATACTTTGTTATTTTTAAGCAAAACAAATTGTGAGATTTATGAATGAAATAAAATAAAGTAAAATAATAAAGATGTTTTACCAGATGTAATGTAAATTCACTTCAAAATTGCAATACATTACTTACCATATAATATATTTGCCCATCTTCTGGACTGCCATCGACATAAAATGTAACATCCAGAGACTCTTCTGGTGACAGGACTTTATTAGTCACAGTAATATGCAGGAAGGAGTTTGTTGAGGATTTCATGGGGCGCACTTCTTTTGTTGACTTGAAACCATCTGCTATTGCCTGTTGAAATATGTCAGAAATATTCAGCTTGCACAAGAGACTTAAAAGTGTTTTTCAAAGTAGACTCGTCTGACTCTGCCCACACAAACATTCCATGCTGAAACATAATAGTTAATTGAAAATAAATGCACTGCCTTTCCAGCAGTCTAAAACAGGCCTTGCAGGTATTGAAAATGCTTTATTTTTGGTATGTATTAACCTGCACTGAAACTGAAGGTGGTGTTCCTTCCAAGTTAAAAATCTGAAATGCAACTCCATCTTTATTAGTTTTAACAACTTTATCCTTTTCTGTTGTGCTTGAAACATGTAAGTTCACTTGAACACCTTCGGCCGGGGAACCGTTTGGGTAATGGACTGTGACCTAGCCAAAAACAGAAATCATTGTTATCATAGCACAAAATCATCAAAAATATGTTAATTAAAGCTACCATTACTGCAAGCACGATTCTTTATGACAGTATAATTATGATGCACTGTAGTAAGAGATTTGACTTTATCAAATGGTGATTTCTTTACCAAAACTTCAAAGGGGAATTTAGGTGTGTAGAATGATCTTGTCCGAGACAGATCCACATTGTACCGGCTCAAAACAATGGGAAGGAAAGCTTCTGATTCCTGTACCTCACCACCTTATAAGAGGTACATTTTATTTTAGGAACAATCTTGTCAGCTATGAAATGTTGTGCATTTTAACTAACTAATGGTTGCATTAATGAACTTAATCTTAAATTATAATTACTTAAAATATCCGTGACTGTGACAGCAATGTAGAATTGGGCGTGAGTTGCTGCTAATTCATCTAATGATGAATTCAGTTTTTTACTGAGGTCTGAGATTTCAACTGTAATCTCGGCTTGGCCTTCTTTCACCTGAAAAAAAGGGGAAGACACAATTATAAAGAGTGATCAGTGGAATCTGTTAATGCACTTATTTATCTTGGAGATGCAAGAAGTGATGGTTTCTACTCACAGATCCAGTTTTCTCCAGTCCCTTGATATATTCAGTTTCTCCAGCATTATTCTCTGACTCATCCTTTTTTATCCCAAACCGACAGTGGAAACCACCATTAATGGTTTTGCCGTATGTGTATCTTTCAAATGATAAAAAAAGCAAGTTTATCATGCTGTCTCAAATTTTGTAATTTCATACATACATGTTTAAAACATATAACCCCAATTCCAGAGAAGTGAGGATGCTTTATAAAATGCAATAAAATCAAGAATCTATGATTTGTTCATTTTCTTTAACCTAAATTTAAAGAACAAATAAAATATTTCCTAAGTTTTAGTGACCAATGTAAATGTATTTTGTAAATATGAGCAAATTTGAGTTAGTAAATGTGAGTTAATAAAGAGAGCTCTTACCCGTTATTGACAAATGATCTATTACAAACATTTATAGGCATAACTAGAGATCAGCAATTCATTTGTTGTAGAGCCTACATGAGCTGATTAAAGATTTAAAATAATAATAGCTACAATTTTTGCACCTGGGAAAGTAATGTTTCTGTGGTTTCATAGGTCACTGCATATGTGTGAAGGTACTATTAGAGGCATATATTGTGATTTTCTAGAGATATTATATATACACTGCCATCAAGAGGATGTCTTTCATGGGAAGTCCATGGTTATTAGTTTAAAACAATGCCAGCTCTCATTCTGGATGTGTTGCCAACAACAGTGTGATCTCGTAGAGACAGTGAATGTGTTAGACTGGCCTATCTGCAGTCCAAATCTGTCTCCAATTGAAAATGTATGACCAGTCATGAAAAGGAGAATCAGACAATGATGATCACAGACTGCTGAGCATCTGAAGTCTTGTTTCAAGCGAGATTGGACAAATAATTAGCTTGCAAATCTAGTATCCTCAATTTCCGAACAATCAAACGAAATCACAAGAAAGGTTGATGTACCACGTTTTTGCAGTCTGTTGCAGCCATCAAAATGAAAATTTGTTCATATTTTTAAAAAATACATTTACGTTAGTCAGTGAAAACGTTGGAAATCTTTTCTTTGTACTTTAGTCAATTAAATAAAAGTTAAAGAGAATGAAAAAAAATCACAGATTCTTTATTGTATAACATTTGTCCCAACTTGGGGTTGTAATAGAGGTTTGGAATAGTATAAGAATGGATAAATGATGACACAGTTCTGGTTTTGGGGTGAACTATCCCTTTAAGACCATTATTTGATCTGAATATGAACTTACGAGGCTTTAATGGTGAATATATATGTCTCAGCATTCACAAGCAGAAATGTTTTCTCTGAATGAATAGAAACCTCAAAGCTGGGAAGAACTGACAAAAATGTGTGGTATTTGAGTTAGATGCAATACAATATCTATAAATAAAGAGATCATTCTTTTTATAGATATTTATAATATTAAGAATATATCTGAAAGTTCATATCTAATTTTTTAATTTGACTTACCAAACTTCTGGACCTTGAATTCACGCACTGCAGCATTTTTCTCGTCACCTTTGTAGTGTGCTGTGATCTTCCATACACCAGGTCTAGAGAGATTAATTTAAAAGTCTGATACGGACTGAAATATATACAGCAGATTCACAATGGTGTCATCATAGAGTGAAGAACATGCTAATATTTATTTCCATAAACATCACGTTTATGCTACAATGTTTTGATATTGACTTCATATTGAGACTGAGATTGACTTACTTTGCGATATCAGGGATGTGATATTCCTTGGACAGAACGCCACCTGTAACTTTGTATGGTGATTTCTTTATTATGTTCCTGTCAGAATTCTGGGGATACAGATAAAGGTCAGACAAGTTAGACAGGACACTCCAGTTTCTAGATTTGCTCAATAAAAGATGGCAAGAATTGAAGCTGATTTATTTCTTTATTTCACAGTGCTCTTGTTACATGTAGTAATAACAGATACATAATTACATGCAGCTATCCTTAAACCAAAGCATGACCCTAATCCTAGTAAGAACATATTGTTAATTAATATTATTTAGTCCTCATATTTACAATTAGACTGTAATAAGAATATAAAATAAGTGTAACCATACGTTCTTACTTACGTATATATAGACAAAAACTATCTCTGATTTTGGTCGCATGGAGTGGTCGAAAGTGAAGATCCTGAACAAAACTGAGGAACACACATAACTAGGTTAAATATACCACAGTAAAATGCACACAATGGACCTTTGACATGCTGAACTCATTTTATGTGAGAGGCTAAATAGAAATGTCTTCATCATTCACACCACAGGGCTATTTAAACTAGATAAGAATTGTGGATCAGCTGTTTAGAAATTGTCATCAGTTAAATTACTTATATACTCTTTTACTTAAACATTAATTAACATGCATTTATTTTTATCTTATCTGTTCAACAACTCCCAAAGGATTCATTCAATTATTAATTTTGCCAAACTCCTTTGGTGATTGATCGATTTCATTTAAAGCAGTGTTTGTGAGCTTTAAACACTGTGTTACATACTGCATGAAAGCTTATTTTCAAAAATCCATAATAGGTGCACATTACTAAAAGAAAAATCCACTTATACATTGGGCCATCTACCCAAAAAAGAAAAATCCTTAAATATGCTGCATGTGTTAACTATCCAAATAGGTTTAGGATTGCAGTCTAGACAGTTAGTGATGTAATTCACATGGCCTATATAACTTTCACGAGTTCGTACTTACTGGTAATTAATATAAGTGTGAAATAAGACAGTCTCTGGCAGGAGCCGTCCATGTGGTGGGTGCAAGAGCTGCTACTTTTGCGGTCCTCATGCTAAGACAGAGGGTGCATTTGACCATCTCTCGCAGGAGCGGTCCACGCGGTGGGTGCAATGCTCCTGTTTGGGCTGTGGGGTAGTGAAGCCACTGCGGTGGTGGGTTAGTTAGGGAAGCCGCTGAGGTGGCGGGGCTGAATAGTGGGGCCACTGCGGTTGCTGGGGAAGGGGAATTAGATATAGTTGCTGCGTCTATGCCAAGGAGGTAGTTTGACTGTGCGGGAATAGGTCTTGAGGGTGGGTATGAGGTTCCGGCTTGAGCTGTCCACTGCATTCGCAGAGGAAAGGGGAAGTTAGTTTCAGTTGGAGCAGAATGTGGGTTTCCGGCTTGGGATGGGCGGTGGCAAATAAAGTGGGGATAGTGCTGGCCTTTGTTGGGGAGGTTGCTGCGGGGGGGCTGGTGGGCGGGGAAGTTTTTTTTTGTGAGCTTTTTTAATAATTGATTGGTCTGAGCGGATGTAGCTTTTAAAAGCACTTGAAGACCAACGGCCGAGGGTTTGTATTTGCCTTTTTCTGCTGCAGTTGTAGCTGCTCCAATTCTGAATGAATGTGAAGAAAAGTTTCCTGTTGGAATGCCGGACTGAAGGAGGACTGATTTGAGGTGTTTTTGAAACCAAAAATGTGAAGCTGGCTGATTGAAGTCGTCGGTAAACAGAAGATCGGCAGAGGACGGTGACTGGGAATTTCTGTAGTGAAGAAAGGCTAGGAGAGTTTGGTAGGGGCGGATTGGGGACTGGAGTTTGAAAATGTAAATAAAATGGCCTTTCTTAAATTGGTCTGTTTTGCTTTGTTTGATGAAGTTATCTAGGATAGATAAATCTGAAATTGTGGGATGGCTGTTTAGAATTAACCATGAACTCTAAACATTTCAGGAAACCGAAAAAAGCCAGAACGAACATGGTGTTGAGGGTTCGGTTGGTATGAGTAGAGAAGTAGCCTCTGCGGAGGTTGGAAATGCATAGGGTTAGGATTTCCAGGCTTAGGGGTTGCCTGGTATCGGATCGGGGGGTAGTAAGGTTGTCTGGGCATTGGAAGTTTGCGCTGAGGCATGGCCGAAAAGGAGTTTGTTGAAAAATTGAACTCCGCTTAGGTAACCTTTGATGGAGGTAATTTCCAGATTTTTGATAGAATTAAGAAATTAAATGAATGAGGTGATTGTTAAAAGTGAAAAATTTGGGAATTGGAGGTTAAATTGGAGATGGAAGAATTTGAACGTCTTCCAAGTGTTAAGGTAAGGTTGCAAGGTTCTGGGGAAGACTGCTTGGAGGATAGAATCGAGTGAGGCTTCGAAAGAGAGGTCTTAGGGGATGATTCATGGGAATATTAGTTGTGAATAAGGAGGAACCGGAGTTGGCTGCATCTCCACATCTGGGGCCAGCGTCCTGAATTTCTGAAATGAAAAACGGGAGAGGGAGTCAGCAGTTTGGCTCTCTTTTCCTGGAATGTGTCTAGCAGTTAAAATGAATTGGTCACAGGCTGAGATCCAAATGAGGCATCTTAGGAGCGGCATGATGGCAGGGGAGTGGGAGCTATGTTTATTGATGCATCGTTATCGCAGTGGGTTACTATGCTTGAGGCTGACCATTTTTTCCCCAGAGAAAAGCTGCAATGACTATAGGATATAATTTGAACAAAGCGGAGGAGGCTAGGTCCTGGGGTAGATTTGATATTTGGACAGGTCATGTAGAAGCAAACCAGCGGTTACAATAGAACCCCCTTGAAACCGATAGAAGGGGCTGCGTCGGTAAATAGTTAAATATAGACAGGGAGGCGATCAGATTGCTGTAAAAGAATGATTGGCCATTACACTGTTTGAGAAAAGTGATCCAGAGTTGGAGGTCTTGGAGGCATGGGCCGGTCAGGGTGATTTGATCTTCGAGGTTGGGAACGGAAGAGGCTAAAGTGAGCAGGTGAGAAATGAAGGGGCGGCCTTGTGGAATTAAGCGCATGGCGAAATTAAAAACATTTCGCGTTTAGAGCAATGAGGGTTAGCTATGATGTTTGAAGCTACCAGAATGATTCTGTCGACTTTCTCTTTTTGGAGGGAGGCGAGAAATTTTTGGGAGGTTGATGCCTAGGAATTTATTAAGGGAATTGGGACCTGGGACCCATGAGGGTACCCAGGTCAGAAAAGACTTTTTGGACTTTCAGGAGATTGGCTGCTGGGATATCGTTTGGAGGGTAAATGATAAGGAAATCATCTAGGAGGTGGATGAGGTAGGGGATTTGGTAATTATTTGTAAGAATCCAGCAAATTGCTTCGGAAAGCATATCAAAAATCTTGGGGCTGCTCTTACAGCCGAAGGTGAGGCAGACGCCGAAATAGAAGCTTTTGCACCAGCGGATGCCAAAAAGTCAGGGTGAATGGGCATGACTTTGAAAGCTGAGTCAATGTCAACCTTTGCCATCCATGCTCCGTGGCTGGCTTTTTTGATCATAGTGATTGCTTGATCAATATCATGGTAGTGAAGGGAGAATTCTTCGATTGGAATTAGGCTACTAATGCTGGGAATGGCCGAATTTTGGGGGCAGGACAGATCGATAATGAGGCATTTTTGCTTGAAAATTTTCGAGTGGCGATGTCGATTGGACTGACGCAAAATATATCGAAAGGAGGGTTAGAAAAGGGGCCGGTCATGAAATCAGCTTCCAACTTTTTAATCAGGAGATCGACGGTTTTAGGTTTGGTCTTGGCAGACTGGAGGTTGGGGCAAATGTGGGTTTGGGATGGAAGACAGCTGATGCCAGGATGGAAACCTTGCTTTAGGCCTGATAAGAGATAATCAGAGAAGTTAGGATCAGGGTGATGCAATAATTCAACTGCTGAGTGAGAAACATTGATGAGAGTCAATAAATACTGTTTAGAATTTTTATTAATTGATTTGGAGATGGAGCAGATACAGTATATCTGGCGTGGGCTCCTCCACAGAAGTTGAATACGTGGAGGAATCTACAATGTGAGGAGCTAGAGATGGATCTGCAGACCACGCAAGTGATATTGCGGCATCAGGTGAAAACGCGGTTATGAAGTTCGAGGATGAGGGCTCCCCAGTATGGGCACTGGTTCCATTGGGAAACGTGGATGGCACATTTAGCGGAGAAGAGCTTATGGTAAGTGTAGAAGTAGGAGCCGCCGTAAGACAGTACGAGCTCAGCGACGAAGGCGAGGAAAAACTGAACAGATGATTTCAGAGTAACGGTTGAAAGCAATGACAAATTCGGAAAGAGATAAAATACGGAATGGATTGTTGCTGGCGTGTTTTAGTGTGAGAGTATATTCGCCGCAATCCACTTGGCGGTCTGCAGATACGGGAGAGATAGGGGGGAGGAGGGAGAAAAGAACAATGTCCGCAGCTGCGAGAAGGATGGAGGAGGAAACAGGGATGGATTCCAAGGCGAGGGCGTTAGAAGGCATGGGGAGAGGGTTGGCGCTATACAGCGTGAATGGTGGGCGGGTAAGAGAGGAGGTAGGAGGGATGGAGGGGGGTGGGGCTGGGATTGTGGATAGGGGCTATGAGGGGCTGAGGTGGGGGGAACAGAGTGGAAGGAACAAAAGGTGGAAAGAGCAGGATTAGGAGCTACGAATAAAGGCAGGGGAAGAACGGATCCGGAGGCGGGATGAGCTGCTGGGTTGGCTGGGGAGAAGTTAGTCCCAGGGGTGGCGAACTGGACTTGATGCTGGCTTGTGCTAGGATGCGGATTGAAGGGCGCTGGAGGCCAGGTGAAGGGTTGTTGGGCGGAGGTGGCTTGCTGGTCGATCGAATGACTTGCGGATGGATTGGAGGCTGGAGGAGCTGGGACGTTGACTGGATGAACTGGTTGTTGAGGATTCGAAGAAAGGGAACTGCTTGCAGATGGATTTGGAGCTCTCCCGAGGCTTGCGGAAGGCGTGTTGCTGGTGTATGGCTGGTGATGAGCTGGTACGGAGACGCTGGGATGAGTATTACAATTTTTCATTTGTCCTTTCTTTTCGCAGGGATTGAAATAGATCTGGGGGCCGTACCTGACTAGTAGGCTGTAAAGAGGAGAGTAATTCCGCTTTGTTTGATCGCCAGCTTTAACTTGCGCTTGACAGAGGGCGGGATGGTTAATTTTTCAGTGACGGGAACAGATGAATGGGCTGAAGTGAAAGATAAAGCTGGAGAGGTTTGTGGCTATCTTTGAGGTGGTGGTGAGTGGGAGCGAAGACGTCTGGGAGAGAGGGTAGTCGGCTGGCGAATGGGTTTGTGGCCTCGGATTGGAGGCTCGAAGTTCGAGATGAGTATTCTGAGTCTGACATTTCGAGGGATCCTGATGCTAAGAACGAGATGCCAAAGTACCTTGCTTTCTCTTACCAGTTATTGTGACAGCCCCAGGATTTGGGCAAACAGGAATCTTACATACTTTTACTGTAACTTCAACTAATCAAAATTATACCTGTCTAAACATTATTATTATATCATTCTAATGATATTTTCTGACTGTTATCATCTAAGTGTCAGTACATTATTTTTCATGCCCATTTCAAAGACATCACATGTACCTTTTTGTGTGGGGTTGTATATAGGTTGGTTTGTCTGAATAAAGATGTAGCCACTGTGTTTGGAGACCAGGACACGGGTCTGCCATTTCTGACCATCAACTTCACATGCCAGGTTGAGATAGGGAGGCTCTCCGTTGATCGATTTCAGGTCTGAACTTTTACTTTCAAATATCTTGAAGAGGAAATACACAGAAAAACAACCTCATAAAATGCAACTTATTTAAAAGAAAGGATTAGTATATTGTATGTATGTCTATACTGTATGTCTATTTTTCTATATCTTACCAATTTCAGAATATCAACAGCTAACTAATTATTCTGTTTATTTATAGATAATGACATCCTGCTAAAATAAGTATAAAATTACATGAAAATGTTTTTATTCATTTAGATATTTATTTTGGTTTTACCTCAAGATTCACTGCTTCAGACTGCCCCTTTTTTGTGATTGTTTTGGTCTCTTTTGTGGACATGGGAACACGCATCTCTGTTTCTAACAGACAGGATACTGGTTTGCCAAGCAATGCCTCCCCCACCTGAATCCACACAGGTTCTTTCACACCAACATGAAAAACACTCGGAGCAGTAATTAGGAAACTGACACACACACACACACACAGAAACCAAGATAATTTCATAAAACTCAATTCAGTTACTTCAAACTAATTATTTATAAACACGGGAACGGCATTCAAAACCCGTCTCAATTCTAATGTCTTGGTAGAAATGAAGCTAGACCTAAATACAGATTTGCGTTTGTTTTCAGGTACGGTAACTAAATTAACATGAACTAACAATGAAAAACACTACAAATGCATTTATTACATGTACATGTACCTTACTAATACATTATTAAGTTCAAAGTTTGCATGGGTTAATATTATTTAATGGACCTGAACTAAAATGAACACTGAACAGCTGTTTATTAGTATATTTAAATATACTGTAAAAAATTTATTGACTAATATTAACTAATAAGACCTTATTGTAAAGTGTTAACAATTGCACAGATTCATACTGAGTGATATTGGTTATTTAAGTTAGGGTTAACTACAAATTCTTTAGGCGTATTGGATTGTAATTATGTATAATTTACAATTATTATATAGTATGTAATTACATGTAACTTGATGGACACTGTGGTAACGCCTCTTTAAAAATGGTTATTTCATTATTATTTTATTACATTAATGTCAACTCCCATTAAATTGCATTAATTATCAGCAAGAAAGCATACATTATGTGCAACAGTAACCTAAAACAATATCTAAATACCTGCATTGGTACTGGTTAACATTTATTATTATTATTATTAATTTTTTTTTATTGCACAGCCTAGGTGTCATACTACTGCTCCTACAAGTTAATATGGTAACATTTTGTTGTTTTAAGGTGCCATTGTTACATGCTGTATGTACTTACTATTAGTATAATTATGTGCAAGTAACCCTAAACCAAACCCCAATCCTAACCCTAACCATGTAGTAAGTGCAGGTAGGTAATTAATAATTCTCAGCACTTAAATATATAAATACACTGTTAAGGACACCTTCAAATAAAGTGTAATCATTATTAATAGTAATTATTATTATTATATAATACTTGCCTCTTTTTGTTCTCTCCCTGAACAGCAGAACACGTACACAGCAGCAGATAGAGAAGAGGGCGCATGTGGACCTCCATGGTGAATGTGTTTTTCTTCTGTGAGCCGGAGAGGATTCCAAGAAGATTTTGGTCTCTCAGCTCTGCTAATGTTGCACAAGAGCAACTGAGTGAATGTTATTACGGAGATTAATGGGGGTTATCAGAGTTTTGTCATTGCACAACTAGGGACTGTTCTCTCATTGGATACACACTTAAAATGCCTTCTCCAAAGTCATGTGATTTAAAAGAAATTTAAACAAATAAGGCAAAAATCAATGCTTTGATGTGCTTTGGCTCAATTCTGTTTGGATTAGTGGTACATTTTGAAAATGTAGTACAAAGTCAGTCAGTATTATCTAGTACCATAGTCTTTCGTTGGATATAATTGAATTTAATATTGAATTTAATATTTAATATAAATTGAAATTAAATTCAGTTTATTTTCAGAAAAAGTTGTAGGATTTTACTTTTTTTAATGAAAACAAAGAAAAAATTTGAACTAAGAATGGTTGACCTGGGCATCACATTCATTTTGCAACTTCTTTGCACAAAAGATCAACAAACAAGTTGCTCTATGGATAACATGATCATCAGGTATTTCACAAATATGTGGAGCCCATGCAGTACAGTGTACTTTATATAAAGTCAGAATTGCGAGTTACAAAGTCAGAAATGCGTGATATAAAGTCACAATTGCTAGTTATAAAGTCAAAATTGCTACTTATAAAGTCACAATTGCGAGATATAAAGTAACAATTGCGAGATATAAAGTAACAATTGCATGTTATAAAGTCAGAATTGCATGATATAGTCAGAATTGCAAGTTATAAAGTCAGAATTTCGAGATATATAGTAACAATTGCGAGATATAAAGTAACAATTGTGTGATATAAAGTCA
>JAUCMR010024510.1:0-10107 GCA_032357425.1 Enteromius argenteus | reverse complement strand
CACAATCTTTTTACGCACTCTTTCACAGATTGGAGAGCTTCTGCCAGTCTTTACTTCTGAGAGACTCTGCCTCTCTTGAGACCTGTAGCAGGCATCAAATTAGAAATGAGCTCATTTAGTGAATAAAAGTGAAAAATTCTCCATTTAAACAGTTTTCTACTTTCTATTGTGAATAAAATATTGGATCTATCTATCTATCTGTCTATCTATGTATCATTGAATCTTTCTGTTTGTCTTTCTATCTATCTATCTATTGATTTGGATTTTAGAGATTAAAATGTGTAAAAAAAAAAACTTCTAAAAAGATTTTAAACAGGAGCACTAGCCTCTTTTTTACTCTGCAAAATGCACAGCTATTGTAATTGATTTCAAATCAAAATTTAATAAGGGAATTAATGTCACGGCAGGATTGATTGTGCAGTTCCAGGCTGAGATGACCGGTCTGAAGTACCAATGCAGGTCCAGGCTTTCTTTCATGGAGGAGTGAAGGTGAGGTCAGCCGTGCTAAGGTCAGGTTGACATATTTGTGGGGTTTGTCCTTGGGGGTCAAGGGGAATCAGCCAAAAGAACAACTAAGGGGACAATTGCAATATGCAAATGAAGCAAGATGGTCCATTTGGCTGCTGATTTACATTCCCATATGTCCTCCATGAAAACCTTCATTGTCTAAGAGTAATCAGATTTCTATGAAAATGTCAATACACAATCCCAACTCAGCTTTTTACTGAGAGTTAATGGCAAAGCCCAAAACTTCTTGCGGAGTAGATTGTAGAGATGCTAGAAATAAATAAATAAATACACTAATAATAATAAAACACATTTAGATGCAATTAAATGTGCTTGCTTTGACTGCACATATAAACTAAATTCAAAAGTTAAATTATAGAGCAATATATATTTAAAATAATTATGAAATCTAATTTTGTTTAAAATGAAATCAAAAGCATTTTGCTGCAAAATGAAGAATTAACACTAGAACACCTCTTTTTTCCCTTTACACGTAATTATTATTATATTGGCAGACACAGCCTAAATTTAACTGGAAAAAAGAAATGTTGCCATAGGCACATACATGTATTAGACTGGGTTGGAGAAAATGAAGAACACTTTATACGCTGTTTTTTTTTAAGTTTTAAATCCCAATTCTCTCCCTCAGTTATTTATTCCATCAGGTGGTGAAATGATTGCATATTGTTACAGCTACATGAGGAGAGTAGACATCTTTAGTAATCTGTCCTGGTTATAAAAAACTGACATCAGAAATGTTTAATCTTAAAATGAAGGTGCTTATGAATTACGACAAGAATTATAGCTGATGGCATGACATTTACATGACAATACGGATTTATATTTATATTTCGAATTCTATGTAATGTGTAGAAAATTCAGAAAAATGTATTATCTATTTAAAGTTGCATTGTTCGGGTGTTGTATTAATTATTCTAAAAGAATTTTCTTCAATTTAGAAAATTGTGTAAGACATAATGAGGAAATACAAATGCATTTTAAAGTGAAAAAAATGTTACTATCTATGACAAGTTTGTTTAGTTTACATTTCCTCACATTACATGAGTATCACACAGATCTGACAAGAAGCATTTCAGTGAAACTAAACTGCAAAATTATTCCTCATTTTTTACATTTTATGCATTAAAATGCATTTTCACCTGCCAAACTGACGGTATGTGTATCCATGTTACGAGGAAAAACATATGAGGTTGTTCTTAACCACAACCATAAATAGAATAGATGGATGACAAAGGACTGTACATTTTTCTCCTGTTCTGTATATCTACATGGAATACAACATAAAACAATGTCAACATGAGTAAACATAATACATCTTTATTGAAGGAAAAGCACTTATCCAACATTTATGCATTTATACATTTGCTATGGAAAAAATGTTCTGCCACTGAATAAAAAAAACTAAGGTCATGTGAGTTTTTAACTCATAAATCTGACTTTTCTTGAATTGCATGATAAAAAACTCGCAATTCTGACTTTTATTTTAGAATTGCAAGATTTAAAAATGCGAGTTATAAAGTCAGAATTGCAACTACATATCTTGGAATTCTGACTTTATAACTCACAATTGTGGGATATACAATTCTAACTTTTTTCTTGGAATTGTGAGTTAATATCTTTTCAGAATTGTGAGATATAAACTCACAATTGTGAGTTTTAAAGTCCAGTTTTGAGAGGGAAAACATTATTTGTTCTCAGAATTGCGACTTTAAATCACAATTCTGACTTTATAACTACTAATTGTGAGGTTATTTCTCAGAATTGCAAGTTTTATATCATTCAATTCTGACTTCATAACTTGCAATTGTGAGTTTATATTACACAATTCTGACTTTATATCTCAAATTAGAATTAACCGGTTTATATCTTAGAATTCTGAGAAAAAAGTCAGAAATGTGAGAAGTAAACCTACCATTGGAAGAAAAAAAGTCAGATTCCTGGGCACCATCTCTAATAAGGATTTGAAGTGGGACAATCACATCAACCCCTTTGTTAAAAAGATCCAACAAATGTTGTTAATATGTACAAAATATGTACAATACACTTAAATTTCTTTGTTACTACTCTACTGTACATCCTAGTCCATCCCTACATTTTATTCTGTTCTATTTTATCTATAGCACTCCTATACATATAATTTACATTAAGTTATCTTTTATGTTTTGTTAATTTATACACACGTATATTTATATTTTTTATTATAACATCTGTGTTATTGTTGTTGTCTCTGTGTACTGGAAGCTTGTGACACAAATACCTTGTATGTGCAAACATACTTGGCAACAAAGCTGACTTCTGTGATTAGGTATATGAGTGAATGGATTCACTATGTTTAATTAACCAAGCAATTGTCAGTTTAGGACCAATTGAAAACACACCGATATATATATAATTTGAGAATTTAGTGCCCAGTTTTTTGAGTTTTTCTGATTTGTAATTTATATGAAATTAATAAAAAACTCCAATTTGTTTAAGACAATCACAAAGTCTTCAGCTTACTGTGTTACCTGTTTTGAGAGTGTGGAGAAATGTCAAATTAATCAAAACTGCTTTAAACGCTTCAAGGTGCATGATTTATTTGTACCTTTCATTCGTAAACTTTAGCTTGTATTTTAATACTTTCATGCACCTAAATATATGTCAACCATATATTGTTAAGCACTTGAGACAAGTTACCTACAATTGCAATTAAACTGTATCTCTATCTCTCACTTTTGAATGTGTGTAAAACTAAATATGATCCCATGTTTCTTACATTTCTGCAGTCTCCCTAACATACACTCATATGATGCAATTTCAATCATCCCATCAATCCAATCTTTCAAATCAGGGGTTTTGGGGCATTTCCAATTACGTAAGATCATCCTGGCAGCTGTAATACAGACAATCTTAATGAGGGTAAATGGATTTTTTTCCTATATTTATCTCTAAGAAGGCATAATTGTAGTTCCCCTTCAGTCGAGTCACTCCGACGTTACATATGGGAACTCGCATGAGAGACCAATCACCTTCGAGTTTAAGAAAAGGCCAGTTAACATTGGCGAGCACTGATTGCATCCAGGTGCACCTCATGACTACGTGAGTATAAGAGGGCTCGGATATAGTGCACTTGCAGACTTTCGCTTCGGAGCCTCGCCTCGTGAGCACTGAAGAAAAGAGTTCCTGCGAGTTCATGCTCTCTCCCCCTCTGACAGTGAACGACTGGGTGGCTGTCAGCGGATCCTGCAGGCTGGTGGCCTTTTTAAAGGCCGTGAGCATACCAGCTTTTTGCACTCCAGGGAGCGGAGACCTACTGAGTGCACGACAGTGCTGCGTGAGGTCCTCCCTGGGCAATCCGGGAAAAAGAGCAATTTCTCAATGTCTATCCGGCCGTGCGCTTCCGGGTGCGGTAGTTTCCTCACCTCTCTGGACGGACATGATCGCTACCTCACATGTCTGGGCCGAGATCACACTGGGGTAGTGTTCGTGGATGATTCATGCGTTCATTGCGAATGCGTGACCATCGCTACAGTGAGGTCCCGCCTCTCATTCGCGAGACGTCTCCCCGTGGCGAGGCACTTGGGGAACCTCACGTTGACCGCATGGAATGTTCTGCCGGGCATAAAAACCCCGCGGACTTCTGCCCCGTCGCGTAGTTCTGTAGTGTTGCCAGAGCAGATTACTTCCCCGCACAGCAGGCCGAGTGTCTCCTCCGGTGCACCCCAGAAGGACGAGATGTCTATTGCAGCATCAGAGGGAGAGTCGGCTGGTAAGGTGGACGTCTCGCCAGGATAGTGCCCCTCCGCGGATGCTGAACTGTCGGCTATGCTCCTCCGAGCCACCGAGGGGATTGGATTGGGGGTATCCATGGTGCCCCTGCCCATTCTTTCGAGGCTGGAGGATTGGTTTCTGGGGCAGGGACCACGTCACCCCCGCGTTTCCCCCGGTGCCTTTCTTCCCGGAGGTGCACTTTTACATGGCCATTGCCCCTTCCCCACTTTCCACTAATGTGGATATTGATGCCCCTGATGCCCCTAGTATTTCCACTCCAAATTGGCCGCCACCCCTCTCACAAATTCAGGCCCTTTCAGGATTTCCTCCATGTGAACCAGCCATGTCAATTATTTCCACCCCACATAGTTTTATCTTTACCAAGAACCCAGGGCCGGATGCTCTTCCCTGCTCTGGGAGGCAGCAACTCTGTGCAACCTCTCAACTGGACCCCACAGCATTATAACATGCAAATCTGTACGTCTATGGATGGATCATCTCCTTCAATGGCTCAGCATGATCTGCCTGGTATCCTTCCAACTCCTGGGAGAGGAATTCAACAATTTAATGCACGTATGCAAAGTAACTAGGACAAGCTGATGGAATTTATGAGAAGTCAGGAGACAACTGTAAATGATCTTACCCAGGTACTGAAGGCCTCATCTTCCCGTCATGAGAACCTGATCACTGATCTTGCCGCAAAGGTGAAGACCAACAATCAACAGGTTGTCACCCTAATGACTGCAGCTAAACAACAAGATGCAGACAAGGCTGACCAATTGATTAAGGCTGTGCAACTGATGATTTCACAGGAAATGCAAAAAATGGAACTGTCCTTCACCTTTATTTTCCGGGATAAGGTGGAACAGCTACGGCTTGGAGGTACAACAGGATATCAACACTTTCCAGCACACACTTCAGGGCAACCTTGATCAGGTAACCACCACTCTGCAGCCATGTGAAACACAAATTCACAAATGCTGTACCTGTGTAGCTAAGATGCAAAATGATATTCAAGTGTTCAATGAGAAAAGAGCTGATGAAAAATCAACTCCAGGTTCTAGTACACCCCCAACAGACACTGTAACTCCTCTACCAGTGCCTCCTGTAAAAAGTGACCATATTAAATAAACATTTCACATGTTTGGACGGCCTACCGATGATGCTGATCCCCTGTTGTACTTGACCAAGTGTCAAGATTTTCTAGCCCATCCTTTGACAGATGAAGACCTCCTGGCTGCTTTTCGCACAGTGTTACATGGCACTGCAGGCGACTGGTAGGAAGTAATTTGCTGTAATATAACCACTTGGAAGGAGTTTGAGACTGCATTCCTTTCTGCTTTTTTGTCTGAGGACTACGATGAAGTGCTGGGTGAACGTGTCCGCACTAGATTTCAAGGGGAGAAAGAATCAGTAAGAGATTTTGCCTTCACTTATTGAGCACTGTGTAAAAGATGGAAAGCCAGATTAACAGAAAATGAAATTGTCAAAATGATCCTAAAAAATATCAAGCCTTACCTTGCAAGCCAGCTGCGCAGTCATGTTAACATCGTCAAAGATCTGGTTAGACTTGGACATCAACTGGAAAAAGACCATGAAGAACAGCTTCGATATGAAGGTTGTGTGAGTGTTAAACAAACAAATTCACAAAAAAACACCTATCCAACCATTCTGCTGAGAAACCGTCTGTTCAGTGTTTGAGATGTAATGGACCACACCCTCCAGGCAACTGTCCCATGTACAGTATGTACATCCACCTTCCCAGCAGTCGTCTGGTCAACCACGTTTTCCACATGGAAAGTATTCTCGTCACCCTGAAAAGTCAGGAGGATGACCATCTAATAACAATGTAGCCTCTGAAACACCCCAGGATGAACCAATGTTCTGCAACATCGCATCTGTACCACCTGCCAGGTTCCAATCAAACAACGGCCATATCGGTTATCCCCTGTCAAACAACATGCAATGGAGGAACAACTGGAGGAAATGTTGAGAGAAGGAATTGTAGAGCCATCACATTCTGCTTGGGCCTCACCGGTAGTTCTGGTTCCAAAGAAAAATGGGAAGTTAAGATTCTGTGTAGACTACCGTAAAGTCAATGCAACTACAGAAAATGATGCTTACCCTCTCCCAAACATCACAGACATTCTGGAATGACTTTCCGGGTCAGACATTTTCTCTACCATAGACCTCAACAGTGGATATTGGCAAGTGATGATGCACCCTGATAGTAAGGCCAAGACTGCTTTTATTGAATCTGCAGGGCTATATCAATTTAATGTTATGCCTTTTGGGTTAAAAAAAAAATGCACCTGCTACTTTTCAAAGACTGATGGAGACAGTCCTGGGGGAATCTACTAGAAAGAAAATATGCTTTGTCTATACTGACATTATTGGCCCAGCATTTTTGTGATCTGTAAACTGTTCTCCACAGACTGCAAACTGCTGGTTTGACTATTAATTTGAAAGGTGCCATTTTTTCCTCCCAGAAATCCCTTTTCTGGCACATGTGGTGAGCAGTAAGGGCATCATAGCTGACCTAAGCAAAGTTGAGGCCATTCATGCTTTCCCTACTCCGAACACCTTGAAGGAAGTTCAGAGGTTTCCTGGGACTAGCTGGTTGGTACCACCGGTTTGTGCCAAATTTTTTAAAAATTGCTGAGCCTCTCAATTCCCTGAAAAAAAAGGGACAAGTGTTTAAATGGACGCTGCAGTGTCAACAGGCGTTTGACCAATTAAAAGCATGCCTTTCCTCACCTCCCATTCTCGGCCACCCTGATCTTCAAGTTCCTTACATCATATATATAGATGCTAGTGATACTGGACTGGGTGCCATCCTCACACATAGAAAGATCCAAGCAGGGAGGAGGTTATTGCATATGCCAGTCGAACATTATCTGGAGCAGAAACAAACTAAACAGCAACTGAAAAAGAGTGTCTGGCAGTTATATGGGCCTTAGAAAAGTGGCAACATTACCTTGAATACAAACTTTTCAGGGTTGTCACCGACCATTCCGCTCTGCAATGGGTCATGGAATCCACTAAGACCAACAGCCACCTCATCTGATGGGTCCTGAGACTGCAAAAATTCAACTTTGTCATTGAGTACCGTACAGGGAAATTAAACGTTGCTCCTGATGCTTTGTCCAGGTCATCAATCACAGCAAATTCTCCCATCACAGCAATCTACACCAAGCAAAAGACAGACCAAGATACAGAGCTTCCAGTGACTGATAGTGTTCTGTGGGAGGAGCAGCATAAAAAAACAAGTTATTACAAGCTGTAGCAGAAAACCAAAGCCCACAGATGGTGCAATACGAAGTGGTAGAGGACAAGTTGTATCACAAAACTGAAGAACAATCAAATACAATATAGAGTGTATGTCCCCAGCAGCCTTCGACAAACTCTTCTTCAGCACTATCATTCACACCCCTTGAGTGGCCATAGAGAAATGTATAAGTTTTGGCCAGGGATGTGGATTGATGTGAAAAACCATGTCAGGGAATGTGTGAAATGCCAAACGCTTCGGCATGACAACCAGAAACCTGCAGGGAACCTTCAAACAATCACCACCACTACACCAAACAAAATACTGGGAGTGGATATTATGGGTCCACTACCCCAGAGTACACAGCAAAATGAGTACTTGCTGGTGTTGAGTTTTTTCCCATGCGTCATGCCACTGCTCAAAGTGTTGCAACCATTTTTAGAAAATAAATCTTAACTCATCCAGGAAACCACTGGAGTAACCCCAGCAGAACTGCAACTTGGAAGGAAACTGCAAGGTCCAATGGATAAAATACTGCATGGTCAAAATCTCACTCCTGACTTCCAATGACACAGTCTCTCACATACAACACCTGCAATCTCAATCCCAACGTAGATAACTCGGTAACTACAATAAAAAAAAGATGAGACAGCACTTTCAGGATCAAAGACAGGTTATTGCTTCGGAACTTTTCTCAATCTAGTGCACAATATATGTTTAGTGCAAAATTAGCACCCAAATGGAAAGGGCCTTGTGGTGAGACATATGTAACTGAGATGATCTTACCCCCAAACTTGTTGACATGAGCTGGAAAAGGAAGGAGCCAAGAGCTGATGCCGCCATTCCAGAATCATTTCGTTCCAGATATCCACGCTGTCAGTTGGGTCAGTGTACGCTCTAGCACACACACACACACATAGCATTCCATTTCCTGATCTTTAAAAGGTTTTTTTTGTCTGTCTGTTTGTTTGTTTTGGATTTGTTGTTTGTAAAAGTGGGTTTGTGGTGTGGAATTATTTGAAACCATGCCTACATTAAAACCAAAGAAAGTGCATGAAATTTTCCTTTTTATTTGTCCAAGCCAGAGTCGAAGTCAGGGTACAAAAGTAAAAGGTCGAGGCAGGCAACAAACAATCACAGAGTCAGAACAAGAAGTTTATATTAATAATAGTTAATATTAAAATAAGTGATTTAAATCGCTAAGAAAATATTTTCTTTTTGCTCCATTTCACAAAAACAGTTCTAAACAAAGTCATGCTGGGGATCTCTTCACACAGCAGTGTTTCATTAAATTTTAATTAATTTAACTTTTTTTTAACACGTAGAATCAGAGATTCACTGAAGCATTTATAAAACATAATAATTGTATCTTACTTTGTTCCTGAATGAATCAGCAGTGTCTATCATTACATATTTATATGTTTATATTTAAAACATTAATTTCATAATATGATTTATGCAATTTGTAAGTGCAGATTATAATTAATTATACCTGTCTCTTAAAAAAAAGCTAGTGTATCTTTTTAGCATAGCCTGTTTTATTTGAAGTGTATCCTGTGTTGTCACAAACCGCACCTCTGTGGCTCTCTCTGATCACCACCGGAGGAATCCCTCACCTGAGTTCTAACACCCCTGGACTTCATTTCCCATAGTTCCCCGTACCTGGGGCTAATCACCGGCCCAGGTGTTCCTCATTACCCTCCCCTTTATAAGCCATGTTCGCAGACTGGTTAAACACAAAGTCTTGTTTGCACCGGCTGCATTACTGAGCGTTTCTATTGTGTTTTCCCTATCGTGTATTACCTTGGACTGTTTACCCTTCTTCGATTGTTTGCTGCCTGCCTTGTTTACCTCTGCCTGATTCCCGTTCTGACTGTTTGCTGCCTGCCCCGATCTCAGCCTGGTATTTGACTATTCTGTCCTGTCAACATTGCTCTGTTTGTTGTTATTGACCCTGCCTGTTGAATCTTATTAAAGTTACCGCAAATGGATCCAACTGCCTCTGACTCTTCATCACACGTGTATTCTGATACAAGCATTAATGTCTCTGGGCTAAGCCCCTGATACTGTAAATAAAAATACAGTAAAGACATTATTGTACTGTAAATTGAAATACAATAATAATACTGTAAATAAAATTGCAGTAAAAACATTATTGTACTGTAAATTAAATTACCATAATAATACTGTAAACATTTAACAGTAATTTACTGGCATCCAGTAAAATTTACAGCAGCCTTTTCACAGTAATTACATTTTTTAAAACATCTTATTCCAACGTGCAGATTACATTATTTTAACACCAGAATTGTAATGATTCACTAGGAGCGTTTGGATCCATTTGCAGCTTTTATTAAACGTGGTCAGGCAGGCAGAGGTCGGTACACAGGCAGACAAGGATATCAGAGAGCAGGCAGTAACAGAGTCGATCAAACAGGCAAAAGTGATCAGGGCAGGCAGCGAGTAACAAGGTCGATAAACAGTCCAGGGGGCTGTTCCATAAAAGTCGCTTAGAAAAGCGGGGATTAAAGTCCAAAACCTGACTTGAATGAGCCGAGCTA
>JAUCMR010024340.1:0-30530 GCA_032357425.1 Enteromius argenteus | reverse complement strand
GAGGGGACATCAACTTTACACCATTATACAAGCTGTACACTGATTACTTTACATTCTATCAGAGTTTCATATCTTTATCGTTGTCCCTTGAAAAGATAAAATAAAATATTTACAAAAATGTGAGGGGTGTACTCACTTTTGTGAGATACTGTATATTAAGTTTCTACGATATAAAGACATATGTAAAGCTGCTTTACAATGATTTGTATCATAAAAAGCGCTATATAATTATACTTGAATTGAATATATATCTATATTTGGTTCCATAATGACAATAAGCATGTGAATACCAAAAGATTTGCAATTGGAAAAATGTTTTGGACAGGAGTGTATTTTCTAACAGATCTGCAAGTGTGCCAATATTTTTGGCCATGACTATTATATATGGATATATGTCTATGGATATATTATATATATATATATATATATATATATATATATATATCTCCATACCCAATTACTTTTAAAAGCCTTAATCCATAAAACTGAATAAAAATGAACTTTCATTGGTGTCTGTTATTGTACTGTTACTGTTTTAAGTCTGTGGACTTGTGGTAAATCAAATCACTGTAATAAAGCAGTTCATAAACAGATCAAAAACCAGACTTGTGAAGAGGTGTTGTTTACTGCAGCTGTTTAACTGCAGCAGCAGCACGGTTCTCTACAGTGAACACTGGTGTAAACGCCAATAAAAGGCCTTTACATAAATAATTAAAAATGGGGTTTGAAAAATACATCATTTTGAAAAATTAATGCAAGCAGGATGGAGCACAGCTGAATGGAATGTCTCTAAAAGTCACTGCATTCATATCAAATGCATGTGCATACAGATAATTATAATATCACCCTTAAAACTGTTTGAGCATGTGTTTTAAGAACAGTTAGGCTGCCGTAACATCACCAACCCATGGTGGCAGTATACAAGGAAGAGAAACAAACACATGATTAATCACTCGTGACGGGATCAGCAGACTGGAGGACTGGCATGTTAGAGTAATTACTGGGGACAATACTGCATACAAGCCACAATATCTCAACCTCAAATCTGAAAAACCTCAAACAGGAACAGAAGCGGTCGGCCCGTGTCTCCAACAGCGACGATGGGTTACGAAAACCAGTTTTTGCGAGAAACAGAGCTACTTGATTGCACTGAAATGTTAAAATGCGGCAATGGTTAAGTTGCCATCCAGACATATTTCTGGCAGATCTTCCCACGCTGGTACTCACTTGCACCACAGACCCTCATCCATATGGCCTTTGGTCAGATTTATTTGGCTCGGTCATTAAATCCAGTGGTGAACTGCTGCTGTGAATTTCCAATCAGACGAACTCTACAATGTAGAATCGAATGAACAACCACTGCAGAACAACCAAGACAACATTTCTAGAGAATCTGCAGCTTTTACCACGTCGGTTTTGGTAGTCTCTGTTAAACACAGCCAGAGAACTACACTCCTATTGGCAGCTGAAAGCATTATTAACCAAACGAAGATCTTTACAAACATATAAATGGCAGAACTGCGTTCCTAACTGCTGATTAGTGGCTGCCACGCTTGCCTTCTCTCCTAAGATCCCTTCCAAAAACTCGGTTAATCAAGGACAAAAATGTCTTGCTAATACACACAATTATGGTTTGTATGATACGTCTGGAACTTTATAATAGGTAAATCAATTATAGCCACTGAACATTAGTTCCTCATAAGTGCTTTGAGTTTTAATCACTGCAACCTTTTTTTAGCTTGAATAGAGGCTTTAGTGTGTGAAAGTGTACCAAAGACAGGATGTTTTAACTAATTCTGCCTCAAATGACTTCCTGTGGGCCTCTTAGCAGGTCTACATAGTGCCAACTCTTACTTAGAAATGGGATCCACCCATCTGAGAGCCCCTCTACCGATGTCCTTTCTCTCCGAATGCCTGCTTAAGCAAAGTTAGCGCTGGCATAATCCACCTCAAACCAAGCGGCCAACTCATTAGGGAGGCAGAAATCAAGCCAAAGACGCCATTACTGTACATCTTTTACGGCCAACACTAGTAATTTACAGCAGAGGCCAAATAATTTTCAGAAACTGCTTACATTTTATTACATTTATGACCTCTACTTTTGTGGAAGTGATGAAACTGCACAAGTTTTGATAGACTAATACATAATGACCAGGCTTATTAATTTGGACATTATCAGCATCTGCAGTAAATGAAGTGTTTCAACAATATGTATGTATGAAGAGTTTATTTGCAAAAAACATATGACTCCATTTTTGTTTTGTTTTTTTCTCAAAAATCATGTTTTTTATTATGTTATTATGTTTGCTTTCTGTTTTATTGTGTCAGTTACCTGTATTTTTTAAGCGAATCAAAAAACCCAGCTGTAGTTTGGTTTAGTTTGAGGAAAAAACATGATTTTTGAAAATTGTTACAAATGGAGTTCTGTTTTTGCAAATTAACTCATCATATATGTAATTATTATATAATAATAATAAATAATATATAAATAATTTTATTATTTTGATATTCTATAATATATTATATATATATAATATACAATATAATTGTTTTTTCAACATAATTCATACTTTTTGTTATTTTACTATGATAATCTGTTAATATGTTACTGTACAATTAATATTTTTATAAATTACCATGACAATTTGTTTATTACATTACTATATATATATTTTTTTCTTTTTCATATTTATAATATTTAATGTAATATATTAATCAATTTAATATTTTATAAAAATCAATTAATTTAAAATAAAATTATAATAGGTATGATATTCTGTTAATATGTTGATATACAATTTGTTTTTGTTTTTTTACATTAATATGACAATTTGTTCATATAGGCCTATTTTCTTTTTTTTGCATTATTAAATCATTTTTATTTATTAAAAAAAATCTTCCATTATTAAATATTTTAAAAATATTTTTATATTTTTTGAATATTTTTTTTTTATTATGTATAATGACTGTACAAACAGATAATTTAGTTTAATTCACTAAAAGGCATGCATATGATAGCAAATATTATCTAATGAATTACCCTGAACAATACAGATCATGACAAATTTGATTTGATCAATGGCATTATATTGGCACGTCATCAACTAAAGCCTTTTCTAGACATGATGACTGGTACTACTACTTAAAACATTGCAAATAAAACCCCATTACTCTGAATTTTCACACTATTTATATTCAAAGTAATGATGCAGTCAGTTGAAAAAAAAAACCTTAAGTAAGGTAAGCCCTTAGAGATTATTCATTTATGATGGGATTTCTTATCTTAAGGTTTCGTTGCAACCAGGCCCTGTGCTTTCCGACTCGTGTGATCCCAATCTTCCTGACGGGTGCTCCATCAGCCCCAGCGTGCTGAACGTGCCGCCCGCCAACCTGCAGTAATAAACAATCCAAGCGAGCGGCAGTGCTTTGTTTCTGCAGCGCGAACGCATTCATCCATTTAAACTGCAGCAGGCTGTGAAGATGCTGCAGGGGTCTTAAATCAACCCCCTCCCAACCGTCCCAGAGCCTCAGCTTCTACACAGGAATGCCGCGGCACGTGTTTCTGCCTCCGTCAGCATCTCCTCCCAACACTTCACAGCCTGCAAACATTTGGCGGAGACAGACTTCAACTTGCTAATGCCTGAAAACCTCTTAAAGATCGCTGCTAATTTGCTGTGACCTCGTGAAAAGCGGGGCCCCAATCAAAACAGCTCCATGTTGGTTACATATTGGCTATCTTGTCAGATTTCATGTTCGCTGGCACTTTAATTTAACAACCCTGGAGAATGTGGACATCTTGAATGCATTTGCTCTGGTGCCATTCGAAAACAGTGGCTCTTTTAACACACTAGTCAGCGAGGATTATGGGGAAGTCTATCTGTCTGAAGATCATAAAGCCAAATGGAAAAGTATCTAGGTGTAATCGATGGTAGGATAACATAGACAAGATCAGGCCCAGACTGCATTTTGGAGCAAAAACGGGAGAATTATGCTAAATGGAGCAGAAATGTAATCAAATTAGCCAAAATACATAATAAACAAAAAGGGCAGAGACTAAGTAGTTCGTGTGAAGTAGTTGTATATTTTTTGCAATGTTTTTTTTTATTTTTATTGATATTTATAAATTACAAATATTTATACACAAAGTTTAAGGTAGCATATGGTATTTTAGGAAGAAGAAAAACTAAAGAAATATTAAATAATAATACATATTTATAAAATATATTAAATCTAATAAATATTTATATTTAGCAAAGACATTAGTGATCAAAGGGTGCAAAAGAAAAACATTTTCATTGTTATAAAAATAAAATTTCAAATAAACACTGAACTTTGTTTTGTTTCCACAAAATATTACATTAAACAAATTATTAAATATTATAGCAGAACATTCAAAATAATTGATTGTGCAAATCAGCATATAAATAAAATAGAAAATATACATAAAATATAATTTTTTATAATATTTACTGTTTTATTGTATTTTATTGGTGAGAATTTAAAACCGTTTTAAAGTTTAATTTCAGCATTTTTTATTTTATTTATTTATTTATTTTGCATTATCTACATCAGTGGTTAATCTAAAGTGCACAGTGGTCAATATACTGTAAATATAATGTAATGATGCAGTGACTGAGCAAATACACAAACTTGCTGAAATGTATTTTATTTACATACTAAATTTCTGAGAACATCTCAGCTAAATTCTGCAAGTGCAGATTCCATGCAAGTCTCGTCACAACTCAAACATCTGCAGTTAGCAGCATGTTACTTGGAAATAAATATTAGTTATCCCTTGAAAAGACATCCAAGAAGTACAAGAAGGACCTACTTCAATTTGTAAAGAAGAGTTTGCTGCAAACACACACACACACACAAAACCCAATTCTCATCACCCTAGAGAATAAAGAAAGTTGTTTTGTCACGGTATGAATCTGTTGTAAAGATCTCCAGGTTTGATATGACGAGAGCTAAAACACGGCACGAGAATGTAAACAAGCTTAACAACACTCGAAAAATACTCTCAAATTTACGAGCCAGTTACGAGTCCTATCATTTACCTCCAAAGCTGTAATTTCCGTTTAAGCATGTTGCGAATGCTTCTTAACAAGCCCACATGCACAAACCAAACTGCTCTTTTGCATAATCTGCTGGTATATTTGAACATCCACGTTGAATGCTGCTTTCCTAGGAGGAAAAGTGAGTCGATCTCGACATTGGACGGCTGGCCAAACTCTCTAATGGCAGAGATGCAGATTTATTTATCTGGCGGAATCCAAGCCGACACTAAATACATCTTCCAGCCATGAGATCAAATGATCCTTGAACTTCCATAACAGCCCGTTTTTTTAAATGCACATTTATCATACAGAATTCCACACCGGACAGTGTTAGAGTGCTGAGGATCTGGATTCATCTGCCCTGCTATGTGTAAGTGGGAAATGTTGGAACTGCAGTAACAGAGGAGCTTGAGGAGGCTCTAAATCACAGCCGAAGCCAACAGGAGGAATGCTGAAGAAAACTGCTCAGAGCTCAACCAAGTTGCTACAAACTCTCTTTCGACGATTACCTGGAGACCAAACGGAGACCATAAAGCAAGAGAAAGCACTTTCTCTGCATGTCTTGTTAATATTTGAAACCACTATCACTGTGGAAATCAGCCAACAGTTACCAATAACTATGCCCAGACAGCTCCTTTTGCATTTTTGCATTTTCTAAGTAGAATTCTGTGGAACGTTAAAAGAGTTAAACACGACAAAAATGCATTAAAGGAATAGTTCACCCAAAAATGAAAATTACGGCATATTTTACTCACCCCCAAGCCATCTTAGGTGTATATGACTTTCTTCTTTCAGACTTTCATTTATTTCATTTTGACATTATACAGCAAATGTCTCATTTGTAATTTAAAGAATATTTGCAATTTTTTAAATAAAAAAAAAAATGTAAATGTAAATCATACTGACCCCAAACTTTTGAAAGGCAGTTAAATTTGTAAACTGTATTAGTGTTCTGTAAATCTCTACTGTACAGTGCCAATATCGGCAAGCATAATACACTTAATGAAAACTTGTATAAGGAAATTGATTGATAGAGATGCAATGGGATGTGTATAACTTTGTGAATCTGCAGAGCTTTCTATGGAGATTAGCATATTCATACTCTGTGTGGGCCTGCCAATAACTCACTGGAAGAAACAGAAACTTTCTCTCAGAAGAAAAAAGCCTTTAGCATCAAACAGTTGGCAGCGATCACGGATCAGACAGCTTAGCAGGGAAACTAACAAAATGGTTGGTTAATTAGCCCCTGTTTGATTGACCGCAAATCTCCTTCTTTCATATTTGAGTCACTGCAGGTCCTTAAGCTCCATCAGGTGATAGTTTTACTGGCGTATCGGCATGCAATGAAACCTGTGTGAAGCTCAGTACAGTAGGATCTGCGGCACATGCAAAAATGAACCGAAAATGGAGAAAAATGCGCACAACTCAAACAGAGTCTGGGGAATAAAACACATTTATTACGAGTGACGCAGTCATGAGAAACTGAAACCATCTATTTCCCCTCTCGCTATCTCTAAATAATGATAAATACACTGGATGTGTTCACAACAGCGTTATTTCTTTTTCCCCTCAATTTGAGCCAAATTAGACCAAATTGCATCTGCAAATGTGCCAAAAACACAAAGTGTGCATTCTTTCCCATGGTTGAGGTAGGATGGATGAGAGGGGAACAAACAGAGCTGTAAATGCTGCATGGGTGTGCACAGACGGCACGATAACGCTTCACAGCACTAGATCGTCATCAGAGTTTTGCCAACTGAAAATATGCAATAACCGCCCTGGTACACGAAAAGTCGCAAGCTTTATCTAACCCCTGATGCCATAAACACATTAGTTGAGTTTGCAGCATCATAAATAACCAACACTGAAGTGTCTGGTGTTTGACATTTAAGGTCACTGCTTGTCCTGACCTCAGGGTCATCAGGTTATGTCTGGGCAATGGAGAAATCCTGTGAGAGGGTGAAGGTCATTAAAATATGTCCAGGTCACATTTTAACCCAAAATCAAAAAGATGCTCGCATCAAAAGAAATTCATATAAGTGATTTTATGTCAATATAAAAGTGTCTACTTTTAAGGTTTTGGAGAATAAAATGTCAAATTTTGGTTGAAATAATGTTATATTGTCATTCAATGTAACACAATATTTATGTAAAAATTTAAACTACATGCTTATTCTGACTTGTACATAAAAAAATATATAAAAGATTTTATTGTGCTTAAAATTAGTTAAAAAAAATACTTACAAATAGGCAAAACCAAGGATAGTGACACATTTATATTTATTTTTGACTTAAAATAAAATATAATAAATAAACATTAACCACACAAATTGTCTTTATTTCAGAAGTTCAAAATAAAATAAAATAAAATAAAGGCTACATGTTCTTTAAGATTTTTTCTTATTTTTAAATATGTCCAGGGCAGGTTTTTGACAGGTTTGGTGGGATGCGTATCTACAGAAGAGAAAGCCACACGCCGAGGTGCTGGTCTGCGCCACAGGGGGACGGCTATTGTTCAGCATTTAACAGCAGCTTTGTCATCCTGTCAGCCGCATTTGTTACAGCAGAAAGGGAAGCTCTGAAAACATGCCACTCAGAGACCCGAATCAAAGCTGAGCGTCCTCGATGTGAGACCACAGTGACACTTACACCACACCGGAGACTCGCTCAAAACACTGACAACTCCAGTTCTCACTCTACACTCTCAGCAGATCGAAAATATACAGAAGCACATGCAGGCATACATTCACTAGTAATGCACCAAATTGGCAATCAATAGGCAATCAGCATACAATTAGGCTAATTTAAGCAAGACACACACACACATATATGAATAACAGTGAAATTCATCAATTGTAAGCAACTCTAGAGAAGTGAACAGTGTCATTGTTCAGCTTAAGTTTAATGTTGATTCGATTCAGTTCAATAACAGTTTCAGTGTTGCAAAGTTACTGTCATTATCCAACTCACATTTTAAGGGCTAATAAATTATTTAAGTTAATTACAGAAGCTGTAAATCTTCTTACTGTTTAAATGTGATGTTTCCATACACTGAGCTTGGTCTCATGCCAACAAAACCAAACAGCATTACATAATTCAAAGGACAAATTACTACAGCAAACAAAAAAGCTTTTCAGCAAATAATCACTTCAATTTCAGTCTGTTCCTCAAACAATTGACAACTTCAGAAATTTGAAACATAGTCATACAGACTATTTTATGCTAATTCTATAGTGCTTTGTCATTTTGAGGAATTTAAAAGGTATGAAAATATCTTCAAAACATCATCAAAGAAAGTCATACAGGTTTGAGGACAAATTCATTGTCAGGTGAACTATTCCTTTAAAATCACTGTGAACCACAGCAGTCCCGCGCTTTTCACAAACCTACAAGAGCTGCTTGACTGTTCTCGTCTCACACGTTCTGCAGTCTGAGCTTGACTTAAACACGTCTGCGAACACTTACTTTCTGTCTTCACACAGAACAAGCAAACAAACCGTCAGAGGCGCACACACGCGCAGCCCTGAGTGCAAATGAGGTTAAAATTCCCCAGATATCTGAGGAGGTTCCCAGCGTCATTGAGCTGTGTCACCAGCTCCTTACCTGAAACACAGCGGTGGCCATCCTCAACGTGTGTGAATGCGTGTGTGTGTGTGTTTCAGCCCCAGCTCCGCATTCTCCTCCTAGCTGGGAGTATTGCGGGACGGTCCGGTCCGACTCTTCAGCAGCTCAGCGCACCTCTCTCAAACACACGCTGTAATCCAGCCAGCAGGAGTGAGTGTGTGGATGTGTGCGCAAACACCACAGCTTTCTTGGCTTCCTGAGAAAGGCTGAAATGTTGACTCACATTCCCTGTTCGCTCTAGCCAAAAAAGAGGATCATAAAAGAGATTCACACTATATATGGCTATGGACTAAGAGAGGAGGTCAGATCCAGACGCAGCACCTACAAACTCAACGAGCGCACGGCACGGAAATCTAGGAAGTCTAGCTGCAGGCTACTGCCATTCCCCTTTCCCTCTCACTTTTTTGCCCTCCCTTTTTGCTCTCTCTCTCTCTCCCTCTCTCTCTCTTTCTCTCTCTCCCTTCACTCACTGTGAGCATTTATAAAACAGACAGGGCAAAAAATCCTTAGAAAAATATACATAAGGTCCAAAATTAACACTCATCAAGCACCAAATGCATGAATAAAATGTTTTTTCTAAGCAAAATTACACTTCAGTAACTTTAAAAGTGTATTTATTAATAATAGCTAGATTTATTTTATTATATATAGGCAACTAATTACATTTGAAATTTAAAAATAATACAAAAAATATGTTAAAAATAATGTTTTTTTCCTTAATTTATAAATGTATACACAAACAAGCAGTGTTTAAATATTATTGTGAAATATTCCTAATTACAATGGAATAACGTACTAAAATATTGTAAAAAAATATATATATATATTATATATATATATATATATATAAGAAAGAAAAATATAAAATATAAATAAAGGAAAATATTTTATGGTGGGTTAATTTCTAGGTGGATCTCATGTCCAAGTTATGTCTGTAACACAAAACAAAATAAAGAAAACACATATTTGGAGTAAAGAAAAAAAGCTAAATGTCTGAACCGAAATGAGAATTTACCCAAACAGCTGAAAATCCCAGAAAGTTGGACCTGGTTTTGACAGACAAAAGCCTTTCAGCCCTCTCTCTCTCCCCATCTCTAGTTGTTATCAAGTTCTCAGTTTACAGGTTTAACATGAGTTGACAAGCTCAAAGGCAGGCTGAGTTACGCAGAAGAGCACCCAGCATGAGCCGTGTAGCTGTAAAGCAGTGATCTGAAGAACACCGCCGAGCCTAATGCTCTCCCAGACCGACTCTGATTTATAAAACAAACGACTTCAATCCTCTTTAAAACAGCCAGAGTGCTGGAGCTTCTGAAGGATGCTCGCTGGCTGATGGATTACAGACAAAATACAACAACACTAGATTTATACAACTGTTCCTGAAGGAAATACCAGTGCAGCAAAGTAGCAAGTCGTAGTTACTTTATCATTGTCATCACTCTCACTGCTGGATGTGCGTAAGAATCAAAACATAGCACAGGTCTACAATTTTTGTAGCGTAAAAGCTAATAATTAAATCAAAGCAAGACAGAAGAGTTCAAACACAATTCTGTGAGCAAATCCAAATGTATGCAAGTATTACATTTTTGGTTATGTTTTGAATGTTAACGATGTTTGGTTTTAAATCAAACCAAAAAAGAGATTTACGAACTTAATTGATCAAATCTAGAAAGCCAAGTATGAACGCAGTGTGCACAATTCAGTGGTTCAAGTGCCCTTATTATGGATTATTGAAGTTCAGTTTGTAACAGCTCTAAGGGAATGAAAACATCCTGCAAGTTTTATAAATATTCTGTATAAAGTCTCTCAAAAGAAAGTGTCAATTCTTGGTTACACCAGCGGTTCTCAAGCCTGGTCTTCACGCCCCACCGCTCTGCATATTTTGCATGTCTCACTTCGGAACATTCATTCACGAATTTGTGCTGTAAATAAACGAATACGATTTAAATTACGTCGCTCACACTTTAATGCACTTTGAATGGAATGTATAGGTTCGCTTTGAACTGGAATCATGGCGGAATATCCGGTCATGTGCACTTAGCAGGGTACTCACGTTTGAATAGAACAAACATCTAAAGCGACAAGTGAAACATACGAAATGTGCAGAGCGGTGGGGCGCGAGGACTGGGATTGAGAATCGCTGCTGTACACAAAGCAGCACTGGGCTCACAAACGCTGCTTTTATTATGACCACAGATTAGCATCACAAAAAGGAAGTTTCGAAAAATAAGTCGTTGAGTGAATCATTTGGGAGTCGTTGAGAAAGTAAGGTAAAAAAATAAATGCATATTATAAGACAATGAATGTATTTTTTGACCTTGCATTAATGTCAAGCTGTTGTTGGGGATTCCCAAAAACAAAATATGAACCTTTCATTAATTTAATCGATTGCAAAAAATTTCAAACTTAGTTAAAATAAATCCTAAACAGAATGTCTGAGGAATATCAATGCAGTGCGACCCTACCATATCTAATAAAAAGACTACTGAAGAAAGCAGGCAGGTTATCATATAACCTCAATAACAGCATGGAATTTAACACTGGCTTCAGGGCTGTTAGAGACCAGACAGAACCCAAGCAATTACTGAGAAGATACTGACAGCTTTAGTGCCGTAACCTTCAGCCCTCTGGACACAAATATATAAATAGTTATTTTCAACTTCTGATTCTCTTTTAGTTTATCTACAACATCACATTAGGACTAAATCATTTTAATAAAATAGTTATTATTAATTTATACATAATATTTATTCAATTATGAACATTTTAAAAATACAAACAAATAAAAAATATTTTTTGTAAATTTGAACTTGTACTATACTATAATTTGTATGTTACTTTGTTTTGTTTACATTTAATAAGGCACTAATCACTATTTAACTCAATCAACTGTGCAACTCTACAGCACGTCATTGACGGAAATGACGTAAAATCTTCTTGCAATGTAATTACCCAATTTACATGGAAAAGTTTCTATTATGAAAAAGCAGCTGACCACTAAAGCCAACAAACTGGTTTCTCAAAGGATTATCTGAGCTCTGGTGACGAGAGCAGATAACATTATCTGTTTTCGTGAACGGCACAAAAACTATTAGAGTAACAAGCATCTCTCTCTGTGTTTCTCTCTTTGAAGTGGGACTGGAGTGAACATGCTCCTACGAAGACTCTTGAGATTGAAGTACAATACAATGTGCTCTCTGTTGAATGCAATCGGAGGGGTCTCTTCAGATTACACACCCACCCCACGCCCCACATCTCTCACTGACAAACAGCCTCAGAAACCACAGCCAAAACAACATGCATGCTAACTATTATTACCAGGGGGGCAGGGTTTAGCTGGTTAGCTTCTCCCCTGCTGGTACACGCTATAACTGCATCAGTATGTGATTGAAACAGCATCTATTGATGACCATTCAAAGAAAAAAAAAAAAAAAAAAAAAAAAGGGGGGGAAAGTAATTAAATAAATAAAAGTTGTGTTTATTTATTTATTTATTTTTCCTGAACAGCATATTTAAAAATAAATAAATAAACCAATTGGGGAAAATACAATAAGTAAATAAATAAATAAATAAAAGAAAATAATAATACTAATAATATAAATATTTAAAATAATAATAAAATAAAAAATAATAAAAAATAAACTAACAAATAAAATAACATAAAAATTAGATTTAAAAACAATTCAAAATTATGCTTGGCTTATTATATGTATATATTCAGGTATATAAAATATATTATTATTATTATTATTATTATATGTTATTAACCATTTTCCATTTAATGTCCTAACAATTTGTGTGAAAACTTGCTGATGCTCCAGGTTAATTCTGAAAAATACAGCTCCTTGCGCTCCTAAAAACACAGACAATCATTTGTTTGGGCGTGACGTTGTGCAATCGTGCCATCTAATCATCATTTCTGATGCTGGTTTCCATGAAGCTAACAATTGAAGGTCTTTTTTCGGAGTGCACCATCTTATTGGAAAACATGAGCTGTTTTGTTTGGTGATATCAAAATAATTATACAGAAGATGTCAGCTTCAAAGTGAGATGTCTGTTCGGAGCGTCCCTTACCAGATGTTGGTATGATGTGGGACGCAGAATCCAGCATTAATAACAAGCCTGACGAAAGAGGAGGAGAAGAGCAGAGGGAAAGCACAGCTATCCCATCAAGCTAAATATTGGCCTTGTCCCAAATGCAGCACTTGATGTGGACTTTGCTTGTTAGACATGAACCCTTTGTCATTCCATAATGTAAAAAAAAAACTTTTTTTAGGCCCCTTTGCGGTTAACTACTACCAATGTACAGTATATAATTATTTTATACAGATCTTGATATATTTTATTTAAATTGTATTATCTTATATATACACATACATACATACATACACACACACACACACAGGTAAATACACAATTAATTATTATTATTATTTGCATCCAAAATAAAGGATTTTGTTTACACACACACATATGTGGGTGTGTGTATTTCTTCTGTATATATATTTATATTCTTATATTTTACATTATATAAAAATATAATTAATATTTAAACATTTGCTTTAATATATACATGCATGTATTTGTATTTATATATGCATACGTATACACATATATTATGTAAGCTTTTTTTTTTTTTTTTTTGGCTGTGATTAATCGGGATTAATCGTTTAACAGCAGTATTTTTATTACAGTAAACAACATGATCCAAATAAAACAAAATATAAAATACTTTTTATTTCAACTAGTTTCCAAGGTTTATTTTAATTATGTTTACTTGATGTATTAAAATAACTAAAACTGAAATAAAAATGTATTAAAACCACAACCACTTTAAATTTTCATGTGTATGTGAATAAGATCACTGATACTTCAGCAAAACACTCAAAACAGGAGATCTAGCTTGAACAATTATGCATGCATATTTGCTTAGAAACAACAACAGAAACACGAACAAAGAATGCAGACCTGTCTTTAAAAAAATCCCCTATTAGATGCTGGCATGTTATGAGTCTGACATATATCCTGTGTCCTGGATTTTATTATCTTTAATGATCCTCTCGGTGCTGGCTGTAATAAGCATCGTTATAAGTAACACTCAGGATGGTGTTTAATGTTTGCAGCCAGTGTAAGAGGGAAAAAATGCCAAGTCTAGCATGGCACGAGAGCCCAAGTGCTCCCAAAACTAGAACCATTCTTCCAACCAGCACACTACAGGAGAACATTCCCATGATTCCGAGGAGGAACGTCCTGCTGGAACATGCAGGGGCCAATCAGAGCCCTGCAGAGAGGCAGGTGCGTGAACAAGCAGCCCACTGCGTTAATGCTCACATATGGAGCACACATTCAACAAAGTGTGAATTCCTCAGGCTCTCTTTAAGCTGCGGGTGGTAAGGTTAGAACATCACTGCCAATCCTCACGTATGCTAAAGACATGAACTGATGATCATAACCGGTGTCAGCACATTTTAGGAACAGTATTAGGTTGTGGCTGCTGTGATAAATAATACACGCATGTATATAAAAATGAAAAAAATGTTATGTTGAACCCATTTAGTTTCTTTGTGTTGCACAGAAGAAAGAAACTCATAGAAGTTTGGAACCTATAAATAATAAAAGAATGCTCATTTTTGGGTGAATTATCCCTTTAATACATTGTGGGTGGACAGGCATTTTGAAACCGGCTGTACAACGACTCCATAGATAGAATGGAATTGTTTTTTATGACTCTCAACAGAGTTTTTGTCCGCAAAGACCAATTCAATGAAGTCTCACAATATCAAGTCTACTCACAGTCAGGCTCACCGCAGGAACCCAACACTGCTCAAATCACTAGAATGTACACACATACGTTCATCAAAAACATGCAGACTCACACACTCTGGCGGAGTGATGACTACGTCCTCGTATTGAGTTCCTACCGACAGAGTCGAGCCAATGAATGCCAAGCAATGGAAATAATCAACAATTACAGCAAGAGAGAATGTTCTGGGTTGGAGCTGTGGCACTGCAAGAAAAAAATCCTGATGCATGACTGCTGATTTTTAGGTTTAGTAAAAAGCACTGTGGGCCGGCAGGAATTCTTTGGGATTAGCATGTGGTCAATCCAGCCTCAGACATCTAGTCCTTATCTGCGCAGTGACCATCTGATGCATGTCATAAAAAATGCTTTTAAAAATGTGTTAAAAATGCTCAGTTTCCACAAACAAAACTGTGAATGAATAAGCTTTCGATTCTATCTGGTTGAGATACAACTATTTGAAAATATGGAATCTTAGGGTGCAAAAAAATCTAATATTGAGACAATTGCCATTAAAGCTGTCCAAATTAAGTCCTTAGCAATGTACATTACTAATCAAAAATTAGGTTTTGATATATTTACGATAGGAAATTTAAATATTTTCATGGAACATGATCTTTACTTAATATCCTATTTTAAGTTCTATGCAGACATGGGAATCATCTTAAACTAATAATATGACTGGCTCCGGTCGTGTGGTACTAAATAAACCCACTCCATTCTCTCTAAATACTACCAGCTTGCTAAAGAAAGAGTTTAAAAGGCTTCTGACACATACCTCACAGCTGACATGCAATAATCCTGAAGGTCTGACCGTTCTGCAGTGTGAACTAAGTTGTAAGGTTTCCAGCTGCAGTGGAGTCAAACACATTTTGATGATTCAGTGAGATCTTGTTCTCTCACACGCTCAGTTGCTCACACTTTATTGCCCTCTATATGCAAACAAGAGCCAGGCTGATAAAAACGCATAATCAAATAAAGCGGGTTCTGATTAAACAAAACATTTGGAGTGACCCCTCACAGACAAACATTCGGCTTCAAAACTCAAAAACAGAAAACTGGCTTTTAGCTGCGTGTCGTTATTATTAAACAAATTTTTACCTGATTTCATACACCATGCAACACATACATACCTTACTGCACGTTTCGACAGTTTCAAAGAGAAATGTCCACTGAGTGGCTCTAAAACATAGGTTCACAGGTTATTTAATGTTGATATAATGTAGGTACATATTGTTGTGTTTTTATTACATTGCTTCAGGTAGGCTACACATTGCGACGGTTCAGAATCCAAATATGCGTGGACTGTCGCTAAAACACAGGTTCAATATGTTTTTATTATGTTAATATACGTAGGTATTGTTTTCAAATCTCCCATCATATAAATCTTGTTTTGAGGTCATAAAATGATATTCTTGATGTAAATCTTTGACAATTGTGCTATATTAATCAAAACTCTGTAAATTTGTGTGAAAAGGAATAAAAGGTGTCTGAGTTTTACTGCCTCTAGTGTTAATTTCTTTTGGAAACTGCAATGATATGTACTACTTGGTACGTATTTCGTGTCTCGCTAAAAAGTGCCCCCAGGTACGTTTATGCCATGAGAATGATTGGATGGATGGAGTTAAATTGAGAAAGAATTATTTTTTAAGTTTTTAAGAATCCCCTTACCCCAGTTTGTACTGTACAATAACAGTGTACTGTTCAGACACACACCCATCTGAACTCCACCCAACTGAGCAACTCCTAATACATACTAATATCCCTCATGGCAGTGCCAATGTCACGATACAGTCTGTTTCTAATAAAACATATCATTTGTGTCTCTCTGTGTTCCCAGCATGTGTATCCTCTTCTTCTCTTCTGCTTTTCCTCCAGGGAATCATGCTGCTTCTCACTTGGCCTGCTGTTTACATATTTTCCATACTGTCTTGATTACTCCATCTCAACCAGTTTGGGTGTTGCTGTTTGTTTTCCCAACTGTATCTATGCCTGCAGCGCTGAGAATTGAGTAGGAAGAGGCACACATAAATCATAAATGATGAGTAATCATGCTCCACCGTCTGACAGGGAATGCCCAGACAGACTTACTCTTCTTAGATTATGCTGGGATCGTAGACGCAACCCGTTTGAAAACACCAGAACAAATTAACCTCTAGGGCTCATGTGATGTTTAGAAGTGTGTAACACCCACTTCTCTTTGCATGTCCTCTCAAACAGTGAGCGATGGATTTTGGAGCTAAAGTGTGCTAAAGTATGCTAAAGGTAGCAAAAACAAAAAATGAAAAAAATAATTCATCTGGAACTCATGAATCTCATTTCAGTTCAAAACATCTTTTTGTCTAGTTGATTACTTGGTCATACTGAGATTATAAAATCAAACAAGAGAAATGTAGCAATTTGAACTGATTAACTGAAACTGAACTGAAAAACTTTTTTATTATTTTTTATTAACACATTTATTACTGCATTAGCTAACTAACTAAGCAATGCATTTTTTATTTATTAATACTTATTAATTTATTATTTAATAAATTATAAAATAAATTAATTTAGAGGAAAAAAAGAATATATATATATATATATATATATATATATATATTTATTTATTTTGTTTTTTCTTTTTTTTTTTTTCTTCCAATAATAAATAGTGAGAGTGACAGACTAAAGGGATAGTTCACCCAGAAATGAAAAATTATCCTGTCTTTTACTCACCTTTGAAGCATTATAGGTGTATGTGACTTTCTTCTTTAAGATGAATCCAATCGTCCAAACCCCTCCAAGCCTTTAAATGGGTTTAAATGGGTGATAGCCATTATGCTTTGGAAGACGTGAAATAATGTGCATTCATTCGTAATAAAACGCCCCTCATGCGGCTCTGAGGGGTTTATAAAGTCCTCCTAGCGAATCCATGCGTTTTTGTACAATAAATATCCAGATGATGTAAGACACATTGTCTTACGTAATCAATGAAGAGCGTGGAGAGAGAACAAACGAAAATGACTGGCATGAATTAGAAGCACAAACTGAGGATCTGTAAAGAAAAATGTAGGAGGAGTTCGATAAGCCAAGAGGAGACTGGTTTTCCTTTGCTAAAGAAAGGAAATGTTGTTTCCTTTGAAACTACATCTCCCAGAGGTGCACGCACGATACATACTTCCGCCGGGACTGCTTCCGGTTTCCACAGAAAGTAGACGTGAGAGAAAAGTGCTTATAAAGTTTGAAATATGGATATTTATCATACAAAAACACATGGGTTCGCTACAGGAGGACTTTACACAGAGCCGTTATTCACTGACGAGCTGCGCAAAATCACGTTGATAATGAACCCGAATTCACGCAGCTCATCAGTGAATAACTGCTCTGCGTAGTGAATGCGGCTCAATGTAAGATCACGTACCTGATGGAATTTACCGCTGATTACAGAACCGGCTTTACTGACAAGATGCGCAATACATATCACGCGATGATTATCGTGCAGCCCTACTTAGAGGGGTCTGGACAATTTTTATTGTAACTCCGATTGGATTTGTCGGAAAGAAGAAAGTCACATACACCTAGGATGCTTCAAAGGTTAGTAAAAGACAGGACCATTTTAATTTTTGGGTGAACTATCTCTTTAAGAGTTGCAGCTTAATGTTTCTGCAAAATATTTGTTCAAAACCCCAGGTAATCCATACAAATTCATTTTCATTATGCAGACAACTCATTCATCATGTCTTATGACAAAGGGGTGCAGGGGTGAAAGCCTGTGTACCGTCATAATCCCTACATGACGTCTCAAGTTCATATATAGCACACATAATAGATGAGAGAGAGATGAAACACTGTAAGATCACGTTCTGTTAAAGCCAAAACTGCACACAATAATCAGGCATCACACAAAAACTGCAGACATTACCAAGCCCATCTAAAAACCCCATGTCTATCCATATTTTTTGTTTGTTGTTTTTTCAGTTGACAATGATTATTCATGCTTTCAGCTTTCAATAAGACTACAGTACTCTGCTCTATTTAACAATCCACTCCAGAGAAATGCAGGAAAGCCTGCATATCCCATCTGGACGTGTTCATAACTAAACATCTGATATATGATGCAAGCTGTGATGTTTTTTGTCAGCAAGTCAGGTACATGTGTTCACATCACAAAACGTGTCTCCTGAGGTAAATGAGCCCGCTGTGTGAGAGAGACTAACTCCTCATGAACTCTGAAATGAGATGAATGTCAAGCACAGGCTTAGAAACATCTGGAATAGAAGCTCAGCTGGGTGACTGCAGCTAGAGACCTACCAAACATTAATGACTTACTGTTATTGCCCAATTCAAGAGAAATATTTAAATATTTGTGATATACTTAAATAATTGTTGAAAAAAATATAATAGCTATATAAAGTGTGTGACCTATGACTTTTAATTTAACCAAACATTAGTCAAGTAATTGTGACATGGAGTTCATAGCATGATATTCTCACTCTGAATGGCCACTATCATCACCTCTCGGACTTTAATCTTGTTCACTCTATTAATCCCTGAAAATCTTATTCCTGTCCCAAAGGGCACATGGGAGTTCACTTCCTTCAAGAGACGTCTCACTCATCAACAGTATTGAACATCAAATGCTTCAATCTGTCATTGACTTCACAATCTGTTTACCTTCCATAATTAGTCACAAAGGCTTGTTGTTGTGCAAGATCAGAACATCAGAAGAGATCTGGATGTGAACAGCTCAATTATTGTCGATCGGCACACCCTAAAAGCAAGAAGCCCGTGTGAAAGCATTGTTTTCAGCAGAAGAAGGCTGGAGCCATTCTGCAGGGCTGAGGACGTGCAAAACCTGAGAAATACAGACGAGAATCAAAGGCCTGGAGCTGAGCCAGAGAGGAGGGACTCGAGAGCGAGCAAGAGGAAAGCAGTGGAGTCTCAGAGATGAAGCTAATGGCCAAAAACCTCTCGCTTTACCCTCTGCGTCTGAAAAACCGTAAGAACATCTTGAAGAACATCCTGTCAACCACCCAGTACATGCTAGTAATCACAGCAGAGTTTTGTACAGGCAAACACCACTCACATTTTTCATAAAATGTAAGTCATTATTATTTTGGACTCCACTCAAGAGAAATAAACCTCTTAAAATATAATGACAACGTCCCAAAAAGTAGAAGGGCTCAATTTAGTCATTTATGAAAGTGGGGGTCATGTCCTTCACAATTATAATGGCTGCTACGCCCTGCCAAGCTCATCTCCATGCCAAACCAAGAGTTTAGCAGCACCCCACAGCTCTATACAACCACTTTACCCAAAACTTCTCTATTACATACCAGACATAAATCATCCTTAATGACAAACTAGTCTCTCTGAAGTAAGTCCCCAGAATGGGAGACAGACCATTGGATATGAAATGATGCTGAAAGGCCCTGCCAGTGTGCAGCTTGCAACCCTTCTGTGCTTGCATATGAAGCGATGGACTGCACTGTAGTGGCATAAGCTGACTAGGGGTAAGAAACGGCAAACCACTTCTAAAATAAAGCTTGCTGCAGGACCGTATCCAAATGAGGCATGACACTCCGTGGCTTACTGCATGGCCACAGGCTCATATAGCAGCTAGATAAAAACACAGCTAGAAAATACTTAGCATGTGTTCAGAATTAACAAAGCCACTGTA
The DNA here is from genome assembly GCA_032357425.1 of Enteromius argenteus. Lineage (NCBI taxonomy): Eukaryota > Metazoa > Chordata > Actinopteri > Cypriniformes > Cyprinidae > Enteromius > Enteromius argenteus. The sequence continues at coordinate 10,390 of JAUCMR010024340.1, read as the reverse complement.
AAAACTGTGTTACAGAATAAGACTTGGAGGTATAAAAAAACGGTAGCAGAACTGCTAAATACCAACACTCCATAGGAATCATCCTGTAATCATTACAAAACCTAATGTGAGAAATAAGCATGGTAAAAAACTTATGGAGTGGTAAATCTCTATTGCACAGAAGCACTATGCTTACCCGATACTGGAGAGTTTGTAGAACGATATTTAAATGATGATAAAAGGCCTATTCCTTAATTTCCGAATGCGTGGCAGTGTATTTTGGTACTAAACAACCGCTTTAGCCGTGCCGTAAAATGTTATGAGGAGGAGAGTGTGTGTACAGGAGATCCTGCTGCTCAGAAGCCCAGAACACACACACTTCCTTTCAACCACACCTCAATCAGACTTCATGAGCATACTGTATATTCTTATTTTTAGCAGAAAATACATATACAAACTCATATACATATGGTTGTGTAATCCCTACTCTATACCTATATTATATATACATATATATGTATACACACACACACATTATATGCATAAGTAAATAATAAGAAAATGACAAATGAACCGCATACTGTAAGGTTGTGCACTATTCAGAATGGAATTGGGAAATCATTTTAAATTCTCGAATCTGAATTGAATTTAACAGGATTCAGAACTGCAACTTGTATTTGAATTAGAAAATAAAATGTACACAATTACATGTTTTACTGGAAAAGCAAGTCTAGGGATGCCACAATACAATTTTTTTTCAAAAACGATCCGATCTGATCCTGAAAAGTAATCACAGAAACTTGTAGGAGTGGCCTCGTTTTAACTTAAGCTGGTAATAACATCCTAACTGTTCTGTTTTCGATTAATTAATCGTGCTGAAAAATCCAATCACTAGCTTTGTTATAATGGATGCCCCAGCTGAAAGCCACAAAACAATGGATAGCTGTGAGCAAGGGAAGAGATGATGGGAAATCATTGCGGTCAGTGCACTTTGTTTAAACATATCAAGGACACGAGTCACAAATCTGGCAATGCACCTGCTAAATAAGCGTGAGGAACTCATCCATGTAGAGCTGCGCAGCTCAGTCAGGAACCATATGGGCTTCACACCAGTGTTCAACGGATAGGGTGGAGCACTGCTTTTCCTGTTCAAGGGGAAAATACCCCGGACCAGATCCCCAGGACCAAACCCAGGTCTGAGTCACTCAGTGTACTTGGCTAGCAGGGGATGCGGATTTTGGAAGGGGACCCATCATTGTTCTGTCCATACATAGTTCCTCTATTTGTCCTCAATTGAGACCTTTACATATTTAAAAGCTCCGTAGGGTCAGCACAGTGAGAACTAGAAGTCGTTTGTGGTGGAAAAACATGCTCCCGAGCAGCCAAATCCAGGAAGCCATTGGCTTCTATCACAACTCCAGCCCGTCTGACCAATTCAGGAGCAAAATTGCACTCCTCGAGTGGCTAAAAAAATAAACACGGTAAGGTTATAAGTCTCTTGCTTGCAGCCGGTCAGTCCTCCAGCTGAAACCAAGAAACATTGAGCTGAGGAAATGAGGTGAAGCGTCGTAAAAGACAATGCTGTGTTTTTAGAGTCTCTCGCCAGGACTAACAATGTGCTATGATCTTAAAAGGTTATTTAAAAAGTGGGAAAGAAAAAGAATGCTTAGCTGTTTAAGAAAAAGGTGATTTATGGTGGTCAGAGTTAGTTCATTTTCTCACATTGACTCCCTAGGAGCTGAACTAAACATTACTCACGCTCTTCCCTTCCAGCAAAGTTCTTAACCCAAAATGAACATATCAAAAACATTGTCTGCATAAAAGTAGACAACATATTTTGCCAATGCATCTTAACACTCACTGCTGTTGTGCTAACAACCAGAATACTCAAGTGGGATTTGTCAAAAGCTGCAAGAAAAAGGATGTATTAATGACTAAATTTGAGGGCGCACTTACTTTTTCCAGCATGATTACTCTGTTTTCTTAGTTTAGTCAGATTGTATGTCATCTATAATTGTGACTTTAAAAAAAGACTAGACCACATTTTATTAGTTGGAATCCATTTAATACCAAAGAGTGCACAAACTTTTGCTTGCAAGTGTAGATATACATGTCAGCAGCTCAGTAGGGTTGTGACAGTGAGGAAATTTCGACATGTGACAACACCGTTATCACCATGGCGGGGGGGTTGTTTGAGTTTTTTAGTCTTTTCTTTGCTTCCCTTCGGTTTTGAATAGCCTGAAAGCACCTGTTTTTTTGAATAGCCTGTCTTACTTTCGCATTTAAATTTGCAGCAATTTGGCAATAAGCAGTTGTTTGCTTTTAGTTTGAGATTTCTCTCTTTCACTCACTTTTCTTCGCTTTTAAATAGCCTAGTTTAAAAAAAGAACCATGCGCATTTTACTTTCACTTTTAAATTAGCGGAAATTCGACACAAAATTCTTAAATCCAATTCAAGCAACAACAATGCAAAGTCAAATTTCAAAATCAAAAATATTTTAACAGGTGCTTCTGCACTTCGTTTTGAAACTTCTACATCATTGTCTTGTCTTTTTCACCTCACTCTTCTTGTCCATCAGCTCGACTCACTTTTTTCACATGATAAATGGAATCTGATCAGTAGCGAATGTCATTCGTTTGATGCGCTGCATTGAGCAGTCACGTTCAGTTTTAATTGTGTGTTCTCTCAACAAACTAAATGATTTTGATTATTATAAAAAAAATCTAAACGACGATGTAGGACGGTGTCATGATGGGCAAGTGACGTAACCTGTGTTGGGGCTTAATACCGGTAACACTGCCAACACAGACTATCGCAGCAAGCCTACTGCTTACCACAATTGCCTTCAAAATCCTACTCCACAATAAAAGTAGTTGATCTGAAAGATACAACTGACTGTATATTCTTGAAAACAAAAGTTTCAATGGGTTCCAAAATGGTTTTTCGACTATGGCATGGAAAAACATTTTTGGGTTTCCCAAAAGAACGCTTCAGCGAACAGTTCTTAAAAGAACCACTTTTCTTAGCGTGAAGAACATTTTCTTAAATCTAAAGAACCTTTTTCCACCATTATATAAAGAACATTTTGTCGAATGGAAAGATTCCCATGGGTGTTCAAGGTTCTACATGGACCCATATATTCCAATAAAGAACCTTCTTTTTTTTTTAAATGGCCAACTGCTTGTCCACATACATGTCACTAACATGAAGCCATGATTTAGCTATGTGTGTTCAAAGACATTCAGAGTAAGTGGGAGAGAAAGACATTTCAGATTCTATAAATAGTATTCAAAGGATCTGGAAAGACCAGCTGGAACACAAACAACGACATCAGAGCATAGACATTCTATAGCTTTCATGTATTACCAAATACGGATGTATAGTTCAATAGACTAAAATGACTGATGGCTTAATCTCCTGGTTGGTACAATGGCAATCTAGGGTATTTGCAGCTGCAGCTCCATAGGTTGAGTAGGAAGTTTTTCTTACACATAGTGATCATATTTCTCACTGCCAATGTAAACAAGCATTTCAGGGGCCCACGTTAAAGCTGATGTGTATATTTTTCTAAAGAAAACTTTCTCCTATTTGAATCTTTTAAGTGAAAAAAATCTTTCTTGTTCACTTCCATGCAATGACAATTCTCTCTCATTTGATTTACACAACTGCTTTTCTACCTTCAAAGACTAACTACAGCACAAGTAAATTGCATTTGGGGTGTGGAGGAACAGTTCATTAGTTAGACCTAATTAACAAATACGCCCCTTCATGAGTCTATTTGTCTGAATGAGAAGCTTGCAAGGCAACTAAATTAATAAATGTAATACATTTTGGTGAAGTATTTCAAAAGATTAGAATAAAGTTTTGTGAATGATTTATGACTCATTCATAGGACAAGAAATCTACAGACACGATAACTAAACTAACGTGAACCGATTCAAAAGATTCGAGTCACTGAACAAAGTTGACTGAATGAATTATTGACTTAACACAAAAACCTGCAGAAAAAGGTAACCTAGTGAACCAATGATCAAATCGTATTAATGAACTGATTCAATGATGAGTGAATGGTTTGAATCAGCAAAAAAACTCAACAAATCAATCAACAAATCATACTAGTGAACTGATTCAAAGGATTGGACTCACTGAAATGAACTAAAATGAATAATATCTTTTACAATATTTTACAAAAATAAAATAAAATACAAAACTTTCATTGATTTCAAATATTTGAGTCACTGAACTCATATATAACAAGAGTCACTCATATACAACAAGAAACCTGAAGAAAAGACATCTTGTGAACTGTGAACATTTGTGGACTGATCCAAAAGACCTAACTCTAAAATAGACAGACTAAATAATCTAACTTTTTGATGAACTGAGACGTTGAATAAAGCTCAGTGATTGATTCGATGCCTCACTGAGATGAATCAAAATCCCCACCACGAGTCAGAGTTAGTGACACCAACTGTACACAGAAATGAAGCATTTCAACTTAAAGAAATGTTTCAGAATACACAGTAAAGCCACATCTGACATCTTTGACTACGTTTTCTCACACCTTTTAATTCACACTGATTTCCTCTGGCATTTCCAGTAATTGCCCTCTTCAGCATGCTGACTCTCCCCGCAGTGAACTGGCACCGTACACGTGCTCGCCGCCAGCGTCTCACATTAGCTCTCTACAGCTCATGGCTGGCCTTTGAGTCTAATGATTCATTTACTCTCCCACTTAACCTCACTTGCCTATATTTACAATCACCCAGAGACTGTAACTTCATTTTCCAGCCTTTGGAATTCAAATCAAGTCCAGTCTCGCGGACGTGCCTAAACTCGTCCAAGCCTGTGTGCAATGAACCCGCTGTGAACCGCTGCAGTCGTTTCCGACCCCTTGTGAAACCAGGCTAAGCTGTCGACAGAAATGAGCAATCGTAACGAGAGAAGAAGAGACGTTGGAGAAGGTGAATATGTTGTGATTGGAGCTGTCTGACCTGCGCAACCTTCTGTTATCTAAGACACATTTACGATGCGAGTCGTTCTTCAGGCTGAAATTTGTCCCAGCTCTTTTACCTGCCAAAAGACTCATTCTTAACAAGTATTTTTATCTACTTTTCAAGTAAAAATATCTAAGACTCCTTCAAACAGACAAGGTTGCATTTTGAGTGTATTTTGTCTTACTGCAACTGTCAGATACTGCAAGTATAAAAAAACTGGAAAAATAAGTCCTAATATTCTAAGCAGTGTTGTTTTTCAAGTAAATTTTTCTTGAATTTTTGATGTTTTTACAGGAAAACAAGACAAAAAAAACATTTTTTACTCAACTAAATATCAATGTTTCTTGTCAACATTCTAGTCATTATGTGTATTTTAGGTGGATGTTTCTTTAGCATGTGTCTGTTAGCAATGTCATATTTGTGTTCATGTGCCATTTGTCTGGTTTCTTCCAACATTTCTCAGAGCAGAGCCAGTTAGCCACCAAGTCTGGACAGTGCAAATGGTCTGAGCATTTGTTTTTAGTGGCAGAGGTTAGACAGCAGCCACATCTTATCTAAATATGGACATGGAGATTTATGGAACAGCATGTCGGTGTGGAAAATGTCCATCTGACAAGGGCTTGATTTATAAATTGTTAGAATTTGTATTGAGATGTCAACATGAAATTAAAACTGACCCTATTAATTTTTATAATGCACAATCCTAGACTTACTGGGACAATTTGCTGTACCTTATTTTTACAAAAAGTCAATATAAGTACAATCTTTAATCAAAAAATTACTTTTTTATTATTACTCAGTGGTCTAACGAGGATGTACATTGGGAGCGTAAGTGGTGAATAAAATAAAATAGCACATTGGTGGGGCTTTATTGAAATAAAATAAAACAAAATTTAATTAAATTAAAAATTAAATTAACTTAAATTAAAAAACTAAAAAATTGAAAATTAAATTAAATTAAAAATTTAACAATTAAATTTGATTAAAAATTCAATTAAATTAAATTAAATGAAAAAATTCAATTAAATTAAATTAAATATAAAATATAAAATATAAAATATAAAATATAAAATATAAAATATAAAATTAAATTAAATTAAAAAATAAAATATAAAAAAACTTTTTATTTACAGTTTCAGAATATTGGCTTCTTTACTTTGCAGGGTCCTTTTTGCACTTCATACAGCTTTTCACATTGACTTTTAAGTGATTCCTGTAATAAAAACGGGAGTAACCTAAAGGCGAGCTCTGCATCCCTCATTGTCATTTTCATCTTTTATCTAATGACAGGAAACAAATTGCATCCATTCTTGGATGATTTGGCCGGAAATTCCTCAGTGATTCTGGCGAAGGAAGTTGTTACACGTCTCTAAACAGATCTGGGGCATTTTTTGAGCCTTAATCGCAGTTTAATCAAGGGAGCTTCAGGGTGTCATAGCTGTCCTCCCAAATCAGACGTAATCTATCAAACAAAAAGCCCCGTCCTGTTGCTTTTTTTTTTTTTTCCTTGATAATCTCAAAGAGAACACATCCCTGCAAGTCCCCCCAAATGGTCAAGTGTTGGTGAACGGCCGTATACACTGATCTGCAAAGCAAACTCAGAGCTCAAAAAAAAAAAAAACACACACCCCTACGCACCTCTGGAATTTCCTGTGGGTGCAAAAAAAGTGGCACAGCAGTAGGTAGGACTAGCTGCCCGACACAAACACACATTACCAATATACACAATAATAGCTGCCATATGGAGCTCAGAGATGATGGAGAGGAGTAATCAGCGGCTCTGTTCCAAAACCTAGTGAGCTGCCTACATAGGCTGCATTTTAAGGCACCTCTTACCAGAAGTGTTTTGCTTTTACAGCGATGCCATAGAAGAACAATTTTTAGTTCTCTAAAGAATCTTTCAGTGAACAGTTCCTAAAAAGAGTACCTTTTTTTCACTCCTAAAACACTATTCAAAACAGGACTATCATACAGGAAAGGTTGAGGAGCTTAATTTTGGGGAGGGTATTCTAGAACAAGGAACGAGTCGGCCAAGCCAAACATGTCCTGGGACAGCATGCAGTTGTTGTTTTTTTAGATTCCAGAGTACGCCGATACCCTTCCTCTACCAGAGGGGCTACTATCAAGGAAAAAAATGTCCTTTGTGATAAGATTTGTTTGGTTTCCAAACAGAAATGTGGATTTGACAAAAGGAGTCTAACCTGTACAAGCAGACACAACCATTTAGGGAAGTTCTGAAGGCTCACAACCTGTTCTCAGTCTCTCACAACACAATTTCAGTGTTGCAGACATTTATTTTTAAGCAAAACCTGTCAAAAAGAAACTTTTTTTTGAGTGTCTAACATGACAAATCAAGCATGCTTTGTTGCTTACCTTAACCTCACACTTCCTGTGGCAGGCTAACCGGCAAACTGCAAAGAAAAACAACAACCCATTATTTTTTACAAATACTTAAAAAATTCAATTGTGCATTTAAAAAACTTGGTTAACTAATACTTAGGGGTGTAAGTAGCGCTTAAGTAAATTGTGGACTTTCTTCTACAAAAAAAAAAAAATCAAATACAATACTTTTTAAATATTGTAAATATATTTTATTCTGTAAGTTTACCATTTCCAAAAGGCTTAACTAGGATGTAAGTACACATTGTGGAATTGGGAAGAAAACAAAATCAAAACATTCACGTTTTCTTTTAACATGCTCTTCCTTATCTTTTTGTACTGCAATACTTGTTTACTCCGTTCTCTCTGTCAAATAGCATTTGCCATTAGAAACCTGACATTACGCAGCACCCTTCACATGTTCGCCACAGTGGTTGAGCTCAGGCAGGGCCACAACAACCGTAGACATTGAGGAGAAAATGTTGCCCACAAGATCATTCAGATTAGTGGTTGATCACTACGGGTTTTCAATGAACATCGTCTGTGATTCATTTGAAATGGAGGAAAAGCTTTCAGACGTTTATGACTGATGTAAAACTGCTCAACACAACAAAAAGTTGCCAAAACCAGTTTTTCTCTGTTTATATGATAATTTCTGGACAGAGTCATAGACCACCAGTGAAGACAACTGGATGAGACTGAGCTATTCTTCAGCAAATATTTGCAATAAACAGAACAGTACATTCACAAATGTTAATATTGTGGTCTTGTATTGTCAGATCTCATGATAATTCACTGACATGTAAACTGTATCTTGCTAAATTCGCACTCTGATAATTTATCAGACAAAATACTTACAAAAGCGCTCTTATTTTTATGGGATTTGTTTTTTCCTCAGAAGGTTAGAAAAAAAATTGTTTTGCAGATTTTATTGCAGATCTTGATTTTACCACCCAATTTTGGTAAATTACAGAAACAATTATCTTCTGTCTATATTATTTGGATCTTGATGGTTTGGGAACTAGCTGCTGGCATATAACCTAAATTTAAAATTATATTTAAAAGAATAATACAAAAATAAAACGTAATAAATAATAATTAAAAAGCATAAATAAAATGTATTTGTATGAATAGAATTTAAGTGAAATAAGCTTAAAATTATAAAATAAATGGAAAGCATGAATGAATTAAATGCAAATTACCCACATCCAGACAATTTACATTTGCATTTAGCAGTATATTCCAAATCAATCAGTGTCATATAATAAAAACAAATCTGTACTCAATTAAATATCTGTTACTCAAATGTCATTTAGAAAACGGATCCAGTTAAAATGGTTTTACAGATTCAGAGAGTATCTGTGGGGCCAGAGAACATAAAGAACCTCCTATCCCAGCCCATTCCAATCCACCTCATACAGGTACAGCACACTTCAGCAAACAGTGGCCCAAACGCTCCTGCTCTTCTTACACAGAGCACAGTCTGTTCTCCACGTCTGACCCGCCATACCACAGAGAGGGGCGGAGCCTCAACAACAGAGGGTCTACACACAACCAGGGATTTTTTAGTCACTGAGGTGATGAAATATCTCCAAAGCCACACCTAATCTCTCTCAAACTACTCTAATGGCAGACAGAGACAACTACAACTTTTTATGTTTCTTTTTTTAAACTTAGTGAGCTGTCTTGTTGCATACATAGGGAATGAGAGGTTAAATTGCAGTAGTCTAATTTGTCCTCACACAGTGCAAACAACTAAAACTTTTCTTAGTCTGTTTAGTCTTATTTTTACAGAAGTTGTTTCTGTTAGTCTGAGAAAATCAGAATTGTAAGATAAAGGCTCGGTTTCACAAACAGACTTAGCTTAAGCCAGGACTAGGCCTTAGTTAAATTAAGATATTTAAGCAACCTTTAAAAAATGCCTTAGAAGAAAACATTACAGCTGTGCATCTTGACAAAGATATATTTTAAGATATGTCAGAGCAATATATTTTCAGCTGAAACAGCTCAAACATGCAAGACTTTCAATTCTGGCTTTACATCTCGCAATTCTGGATTTATATCTCACAGTTCTAAAAAAAATAAGTCAGAATTGCGAGATAAACTTCATTATATATAGTGAGGTTTAAAGGGTTTGGTTTATGATGTTAAAACAATTAAAACCCTTCAAATATCTGAACTGCACTTAAAAATCACTGCAATTAAAATCATTATTGATGCATATTCATGAACTGTATCATACTGTCTTACACAATTTTGTAACTCAAATTTCTCTTGATCCAAAGATGTTCAGATATTCTGCGGAACAAGACAGAAACCTTGATTAAAAACATGTTTTTGCAGTTTATAAGTGAACAATTTAGGATATTCTTGGAACAAAAATATTTTCTTAATATTTTTGTGTTATTTAAATATTTGAGCAGCAAAACCTAGCTTCTAAACTCAGTGTTACAAGCTAGGCAGTCTGGGGAACATGCCTTTTTGGCCTCATAATGCTCCCTATGTAGGCAGCTTACTATGTTTTAGAATAGAGCCTGTCGGTACACGATCCGTTCCAACCGCACGATCTGTCCGCGCATGCGCATAATGACATATTAGAAAACGTGCATGCGCATATGATAAATATGTTTTCCGACGATTCACGACACTGCACGATCTGTTCCACTCTTGTGCACCATTGTTTATTATGTTCCTTATGGTCTTCTGTTAACGCCATTAAAGGGAATATTTTTTTCATTTAGATTATATACAGTGGGTACGGAAAGTATTCAGACCCCCTTAAATTTTTCACTCTTTGTTATATTGCAAGCATTTGCTAAAATCATTTAAGTTCCTTTTTTTTTCCTCACTAATGCACACACATCACCCCATATTGACAGAAAAAGACAGAATTGTAGACATTTTTGCAGATTTATTAAAAAAGAAAAACTGAAATATCACATGGTCCTAAGTATTCCGACCCTTTGCTGTGACACTCATATATTTAACTCAGGTGCTGTCCATTTCTTCTGATCATCCTTGAGATGGTTCTACA